>BGPR01012151.1:0-19209 GCA_013235015.1 Araneus ventricosus
GCAAAACTACAGAAGTTATAGCCGTTTTAATTAGCTTTTAATTGGGGCGGAATGATTAAAACGTTTCCAAAATTAAAATATGCGGTTGTGAAAGATGCGGAGATGTGAAAACATGATGCAATAACAAGAAATATTATTTTTTTGTTTTTCACGATTTTTTAAATATTATAATAATTTTCTCTAAAATTATTATATTATATTGATTCTGAATCGGAATCAGTAATTCAGAATCCGCGGAATCAGAGTGAATCCAATTCCGATTCACGAATCCGATTCCGCGGATTCATCCCGAATCCGATTCCGCGGATTCAGCGCGATTCCGACCAAAAGGAACGAATCCGCTAAAAGGAACGAATCCGCCGATTCCGCGGATTCAGCTCTGATTCATCATGAATCCGATTCCGCGGATTCGTTCCTTTTGGTCGGAATCGGATCCGGATCCGCGGATTCGTTCCGGAGTGAACGACACATCACTAGTTTAAACCTCTGCTATGGAACTACCTTTAGCACTGCATCTAATTGGAAGTAGGGGATAATAGCCTTTGTTGCTTCAAATCCCGTAACACAAATTCAAGTTCCCGTATGAAATAGACTGAGTTACACAAACGGAAGTAGAATTCCGCATCATTACATTAAATGTTAACCTAAAACTTACTCTGGAAGTAAATATTGTATTTGAATATATATTTTTTCTTTTATTTCATGACTGATTTGTGGGTCTATTCTGTTACCCCCGGTTGGGTTGGGAGACGTCACTCTTTCCGCACGTTAACAACGGGAAAAGTGACATCTCCCAACCCAGCCGGGAGTACCAGAATAGACCCATTGGATATACGTATATCTTTACTCGTGTTTTGAAGTTTTTACCTTACCTAAGCGAAAGT
Source organism: Araneus ventricosus (assembly GCA_013235015.1). Taxonomy (NCBI): domain Eukaryota; kingdom Metazoa; phylum Arthropoda; class Arachnida; order Araneae; family Araneidae; genus Araneus; species Araneus ventricosus. The sequence continues at coordinate 885 of BGPR01012151.1, forward strand.
AAATCGTGGTACAAGAGGCAAAGCAAGCAGGTTATTTTTCCTTGCTCATGCTGTTCTTTAAAAAGGGTAATAAAAAATACACCATTGCTGGTATTGTTTAAATGAATTTTTGTTGTAAATTTATTGATGAGAATTGTTGATTCAACTTGCGTGATATCTTGGCGAATATTTTGATCTAACATTCATTTAAAGAAATGACTAGAGAGGATGTAAACAGAGCCTTAACTTTTGAATAAGAAATGTTTTATTAAAAATGATGAAGAGTGATTAGCTCTGTGAAATTTGGAAGAATGAAAGGAGAAATTTATGAATATTATATCTTATTATGCCGCATCACTTACAATGTTAGCATTTAAATTTTTTAACGAAAATCAGCATTTATTGAAAGTCATACTTTAGAAACCTGAGATTCTTGAAATAAAGTAAAATTCAAATTAGCTAGAGCATATGTGCATAAGTTTTCCTCTTTTTGGACATCTTGAATATGAAGCCTGGACATGAAGTTGGCAAGCGAGTGAGAATGAGTAAGAAATACATTTTTCATATTGCTACATCCATGTGAATGCTAAACACTTTGAGCTGTTCAAGTACTGTAAAATGCTGTTTAAGTCCAATTGTCACATTTTGACAGCTTAGAAGATTCTTAAAACTGTTAGAATGTTTTATTTATATTTGTAATATGCAAATTTCTCTTTGCTGCATTATAGAGAATTTACAATTCCTGTTACAAAATTATAGGTAATTAAGAATTCTCAAAAAAGTGAACATTGAGGTGTTTTTATTTTCAGTGAGCAAAAAGTTTTCATCAGAATAATTACTAACTATAATTTTTGTAATCTCCTTCATTATTTATACTTGTTCCCTTATTACATGATATATTTTTAAGGTTACTGCCTAGAGATAAATAACGCATACTGAATGAATTCCTTTTTTTTTTAATTCCTTAAATTGAATAATTTTGATGTAACTAAAATATTGAATATTTAATCAAATAGATTTTCAAAGATTTCTCTTCCATTTTTCTTAATTTTATTTATTATTTGATAGTTATGATATTAGAGACACTCAATATGATGCCATTTTGTAATAAAACTTATGTAATAAACTTATTACTTCTATTTTCATGTACGTAATATCATTTCTCTTAGCACAAATAAATCATTCAATATTTCGCTTTAATTCCGTTCAGTTTCCTTTACAATCGTTGTTTTAAATTAAACTGAATTAGATATAGTCTAGGTTAGAATTTCTTAAATTTGTTTCCTATTGCAACTCCTAAAAATTTTGGGAACCACTTTTCTTCCAGAGAAGTTTTCACTCAACCTCCAAAGCTGTAAAATAAATATTTCACTAAAGCATCCATTACTGATAACTAAGAAAATATTCATTTAAAATTCTTACTTACAAATTTCACTGAAATATATTAAATCGAGCTTTTTTTCTGGCCTATTTCTACTTTATGATCTCAAAGAATCTAATAGTAAAAGGTTCTTAAAAAATGTTTGCAATTTTAATATTTTTCTACCTAACTGTCATGAAATGCAACATACAATTTAAGAATTCCTGATTAAACTATTGGGTTGCTGTAAAAATAATTGTAGTTTTTACAGACATATACTGTAGCAATCTTTTGAATGATTTCTGTCAGTCATGATTTATTTAATTTGATGTTAATTAATGAAGATCAAATATTTCATTTGATGTTAATTCTTATTTTTTACACAAGTTGTGCATAATTTTATTAAAAGCCTTTTGTATGGTATTTTTAACATGGATTAAGAAAAAGAATTTTCATCATATTTTACATTTTTAATTTCATTTTTAATTAAATAAACAAAGGGAAGAATACTGATGATAATCTGAAAGATTTACTTGAAGTTTATGGTGTTGATTTTATAAATATGAATTACTTGCTAGAAATGGCTTACCAAATTTCTTTCTGCTGATTTTTCACTAAAAGGGAGACCAACGTGTCAGTCGACCAATTCAGGTAGTTGATAACCAAATGATTACCATAAATAATTTGGATTGTTGTATTTGAGAATACTAGGGGGCTCTGCTCGCTGCCGTTCGCCAACCCCCAGGAGGATTGTGTAGCAATCCTCTGAGGTTTGCTACGCAAACCTTGCTCTCTTTGTTTGCTATAATGTGGACACTTTGTGTCCTAGCAGAGTTGTTGTAAAAAAAAAAAAATGGTTGAGCTTCTTATGTTTTTACTTAAGGATAGTGTTAATTGCAGGTAAGGTGCAAACGGATAAATCGTTTTTTACAGACACGGACCAAGGGATGAAATGTTATTCGCAGGTACTGTGTATTCAAATAAAATGTTATTGGCAGGTACGATGCACTCGAATAAAACATTATTTGCAGCCACTGTGCAATTGAATGGAACGTTCTTTGGAGGTACTGTGTGTTTGAATAAAATGTTAATTGTATTTACATTCCACATCACCTCCTAAACCACTGGACTAATTTCAACCAAACTTTGCACACTTTTTATTTAAGACAAGAGAAAGGTTACTCTCAACTTTTCAAAGCCCAAAGATTAGTTAAAATTTCAGTTAATTAAAAATTAAGCAAGGCGTTTTTCCTTGATATCTTTGGAAAATATTATCTTGTGAATCTATATTTACACCACATTAAATTTTTAAAAATTAGCTTTTCAGTGACAAAAATTTCATTTCCATGCAATTTGTTTCTCTCATTTTAATAATTTTTTCAAATTAATTTTATACAGAATTCCTAACAATAATCTTTATTGTTGAAGAACAAGAATAATATGAAGATTTGTTGCCAGAATTCTGGACGAATGTGAAAAGAAAACTTTAAAAGTAGACGATTAACAATTAATATCAGGACCAACATTTGATTTTATTTATTTTCATGCTTTAAATTAATGAATAATTAACTGTTTAATTTAATTGTTTCAAAATATTCATTAAAATCTTCCTTTTACTGTAGTTATTATTAACAAAATTTGAAGTACCTATATAATAAATAATAATTTATGGAGAAAATCAGCTATTGGTTGTATTTAAAAGTTGTCTGGTTCAATTGATATTATTATTTTAATTAAAAATGTTTCAGATCAGAAAAGAAATTTGTGTATTAGAATTTTTATACAATAGTAGTTTTTACATTAAAAATATTAGACATGAAAGCATTGCAATCGCAAAGCCGGATATATCAACTTGTTTACCGTATAAAAAGTGGAAGTGAAAGCGGCTGATGGGAGCTTTTCAACAAGGTGTCACATGCATACGTTAAAGCACCGTATGGGGGATTAACATACAGACACGCGATCAAAGTGTAGGGAATATTAGCTATTTTTAGGGGATTAACATATAGACACATGATCAAAGTGAAGAGAATATTAGCTATTTTTACTAAATTATGCAAGTGTTTTAGGGAAAAGTATAGTGCCAACAAGTCCCTGATTTCGCGATTCATGTGGGCGCCTGGAAGCGATTAAAATATTCTTTTAGTAATAAATATGCTAAAACGTAAGATTTAATATACCTCCAGCACGGGAAATAAAACGAAACTGGAGTTTAAGAAAAGTGATTTTGGAATACATTAATATTGTACTAAGATTTTAAAATATATAATATTAGAATTTAAAGTAATGAAGTGAGATTATATATATATATATATGTACACACTTTTTAACGAAGGGTTGTTTTGGGTTCTAGGGGTCATGATCGGTGAAGATCTGCAGAAATTTTCCGGAAGCCGTGTCATGAGAACTATTGTAATAGGTAGAGTTCCTATAAGGAATCTACCTAAAATTGGCTAATCACGCATGCTGTTGTTCAGTTTCATTGGTTGCAGCTAGCAACTTCATAAGGAAAGGAAGGAAAACTTGAAAAAGTGAAAATTTAAGGCATCACAGGAAACTAGCCTAATACCGAATTAGGCTTTAATAAGAATATTAAATTATTTGCTCTCATTGGTGCGCATAATATTAAGCTGTACCTAAAGGCAGTGGCAATAGGGCTGCAACATTGTAGAACCCACTAAAATTATTTTTAAAACTTTTTTTTCTTTCTTATATGCTTATCTTTTCACTCTTGAGAGTTTGATGATCAACAAAAATGGAAAAGTAATAAAAAACGAGAAAAGAATTCATAAAATGAATCAACAAGTAAGATCTAATGGGTCTGCATACTTAATAGTTTTATAAAGCACCAAAATTCACTCATTGTGCATAACTGAGTGATATGAAGAGCAAAGGTGAAAAGCTACACTTTCTGTCTTTGAACTTAGCCAGAGCTGGATTTTTGGATGCTCCAGCTCGATGCTTGGCCTACCAATGCTCTTTTTTTCGCACCCAAGTTTCTCCTTCTGTTCTTGATTTGTTTTTCTCTGATTTCTTTCATTGGCTGTTTTTAGGTTTAAGTTTCATTTTCATGTTGCCTAAACAGGGACTTTGGTTGGTTACTATGTATTCATTTTCTTTTGTTAGAAGTCACATACCGAAAAAAGATATTATAATTTTCTAAAATGGGATTCAGATAAGTGCAAATTTGGGCTGTTTAAAGGTAAAGCTGTTTATGAAGAATTGTATTCAATTAATACTTTTGTAGCACTGCTCGTTTCTGAGCAGATGAGCCACCACTGCCCTGGATTTTGAACTATTTTTAAATACTTTTAATAATGTATTAGTTGGCTATTTTTTAATTAATGCATTATTATTTCCTGATGCTGCTCTTTTAACAACTTATTGAAATGTGTATTATCCCTGAATTGTACATCGAATTACTTATACCAACAGCAATCTGAAATGTGGAAAATTGGTCTAACAAGAGGGAGGGCACAGATTGGGAAATTCAGTTCAGGATGAGACTTGGTATATTACTATTATATACCTTTAGGGTGTTCATTCATTGAAATAATAACGCCCAATAGCCAGCCAATTCGAAGAAAATAGCTCTCAAAGTGCCAGTAAGTTGCCGCCACTGATAAGGAGCGAATTGGCATGGTCGATGGTGTAATCGCTTGCTAACCTTTTAGTTGGGATTTAAATCCATGTCTGCTTTATTTTTCAATATTTTTTTTAATTAATAATTTTTAATTAAATTTCAATTATCTTTTATTAAAATATTATTCAGTTTTTATGCATTAAATAAACATTCATATGATGCTTAAATTATAATTATAATTTTTAAATGGTTAAATAATTATAAAATATTGGTGTTAAATAATAACTATTATTATTAAATGCCAATATTTTTTTAAATTATTCGATTGAAGCAGTTACAAGATTTTCATTCAAAATTTATGAAACCAGTTTTGGCCAGGAAAAAGAGAGCAGCTGTTAATCCATTGAATGCATAGGAAGATGGTCCATAATTTGATGTTTATTTCCCAACAGATCTCCTAAAGAAATGTACACCGTTTAATAATTGAGTGAGATGTCAAAATATTTTTAGTTTCCAATGTTGTTACGAGAATTATCAATCTGGTTTTTGTATGTAAATAAAAATTAATAAGTATACATGAAATTTATTCATGATGATAGGAACCGTAGTTTTATTTATCACCATTAAGGTTGTATGTAAAATAATATATTTTTCTTTCTAAAAAAAAATTCATTTAAAATTAACCATTTATAAATATTTAAAATATTAATAATTTTATGCATAAAATAACTTTTATTCATATGATATTTAAATTATACTTATAATTAAATTTTTAAACAATTTAATAATTGTAAATAAATTCTCTTCCCTGGTCAAACCGGTTCCATATAACGAGAACGAAAATTCTGTAACTACTTTAACGGAATAATTTTAAAATTTTAATGATAATAGTAATTATATTTATTATTTAACACCACTAAAGTTGTTTTTATAATTGTTTAACTATTTAAAAATTAAATTATAACTTTAATTCAAGTATTATATGAATAACAAATTATTTTATGCATAAAAAAGTATGAATATTTTAATAGAAGATATTTATAAATTTTAAATTTAATTAAAATTATTAATTTCAAAAATTATTTTGGAAAAAAAAAGCAGACACGGAACTGAACCCTGACTAAGAGGTTTGCAAGTGCACTACTAACAATGTCAATTCACCTCTTATCATTAGTGGCAACTTACTGGTATATAAGCTATGCCGAAAGTTTGAGGGCTATTTTTTCCGAATTGGCTGGATATTGCACTTCATTATTTTAACGGATGAGCACCCTAATGGCATACTATTAATATACCAAGTCTCATCCAGATTTGAATTCCCCAAGCCCAGGATTCGTACTCCTCCTGAAATTCCTGAAAAACTCCTGAATTTTGCTTTTTTTTCCTAAGGGTCCTGAAAATTGTGTTTTTTAACCTGATATTTCTTTTTGTCTCCTGAAAAATTACAATCGAAGAGCAAACGATAAAGTTATAATAAAGCATAAAAATATGAAGTTTCCGTTTTTCCTTATTGATAGAAAGTCGCTGGAATCCGTAATTCCTACTTCTGATCTTACTTAGCGCCGAAAGAGTCTACCGTGCATGTTCCGAGTCACCGCAACGGGAAAGCTGGAAGAATTGATATTTAGTATACTTTTTTGCCAATTTTATAAAAATTGTCCACATTACCCCCTTCTCCCCTACAATTGATTTTTTTTCATGTTATCTCCTGAATTTTCTGTACTATACTCCTGAAAAAATCCTGAATTTTACTATCATACGTACAGTATGAACCCTGCAACCCTTGCCCTACCCTTGTAAGTCAAAAAATGTGCCTTACAGTATCTCTAAGTTTTGTAGATAGGAGTGTGCAACCTTGTGTCTTCATATATGAATGTAAGCAAAATATTTTACTATTTCACACTTTTCCGCTATGGAGACAGTATAAAAATTTAACTTTTCATTATCAATCCCTGCAGAAGCCAAAATGTTTTCATACAAATTCCAATTGTATTTGATGAAACTTTGTAACTGGGATTATATGTCTAGGTGCAATATTTAAGGAAGTAAACACTTGTTCCACATTTTTTGGGACACCTTGTATCAAAATGATTTAGTATACATCTTTCACCTCTCCTTAGAATTTTACTTTCATTTTGCATCCATGTTTCTTCCAACTTACAATCCTTGCTGTGGAAGTTCCATTTTGAAAAATTATTTATTATCATGTGTAAATTTGGTTCTGTTCACTTAGCCTATAGGATGCTTAACTGACTTATGTCTTTTAGAATCTGTAACACTTCGCATGTTACTGATGTATATTTCGGTTGCATGGGAATTTTTTTAAATTTATTTGTGAATCTTCTGCCATCTTAATATAAATAAAAGTCATTGTGGGTATATATGTATGTTTGTATCTATGTTCCACATCTCCAATTAAACCACGGCACTGATTTCAACCAAACTTTGCACACTTATTAATTAAGACAAGAAGAAGCTTATTGTCAACTTTTTAAAGCGCAAAAGTTAATTAAAAAGTAACCGAAACCATTTTTCCACTGTAAGTTCGGAGCAAATTATCCCTCAAAAATTATTTTTATACCATCCTAAAGTTCAAAATTTTACCTTTTTAATGATATCAATTTTATATCTGTGACAGTTTTCCTTCAATTTTTATTAATTTTTCAAAATTTAAAAAAAGTTGACATGCAGATGATTTTAAAATAAATCAAATTTAATGATACTAGAGTTGATACTGATGAGTTGCTAGGCAACGGTGTAATTACTTCGCCATTATTTTTTTTCTCCAAATATCGTTTGGCAATGTTTTCATTGGTTCTTAAATAATTCTAAAGCTTATATTTAATTAGATTAAAAATTCACAGCAGTTCATATCACCTGTCACTTTTACCTGCAATTTAAGAAATAATAAATCCTTAATAATATATTAAATGAGAAAGTGTGTCTGCCTGTTTGTTACGCTTTCACGGCAAAACTACAAGCGGAATAACTTATTTTTAATGTCAAACATCACGTGATCATAAAAAAAGCCGCGATTATGTGATCTTTCTGAGAAAATAAACAAATTATTTATTTACGGAATAATAACTGAAATCACTCAACTCGACGCTTGATTTTCATTTTTCGAGTTTGCAGTCTATTTGATTTCAGTTATTTATATTTACAAATTTTCCATATCGGATTTTATTCAAGAAGCTGTCGATAAATTGATGCCGGGACAGAAATCTATTGATAGATATGATATAGCTGCAAGAGTTTTTAGATTAAAATTTGAAAACTAATGTTAATTATAACTAAAGAAAAATATGCAACAATATAGTATTTTGTTTTATGTATTCTTTTGAATGGTAGAAGTGGATGACATATAGCATGATGAATGGTATATTCCACAGATTATAAGGGCCTGATGATACCATTGAGTACAATGATGTAATTTACAGTAATGGAGAATATATGAAGAATAGAGAATGGTTGTTGAATTGGTAATTTTGGCACTGATTAATGAAAGTTTAGGTTGGATAAATAAAAAAAAAATGTCACAAATGGAGGGAGGTATTACAGAATATCTATCTGTAGATACGCTAATTGGCAATAACAAGTAACATCAACTTCTTCATATAACAGATAACAAGTTCTTCAACTCCTTAGAATTGTCAAGGGGTACTTTCCGACAAGCTGAGATTAAAAGTCGGTGTGCCAGTACTATTGATACGTAACCTCAATGTACCGAGACTGCTCACGGTTACAAATTGCACACCTAGGTCCAAACGTCGTGAGAGAGTTTTAATTTCACGCATTCCGATAATACCGAAGGATTTACCATCCAAGTTCAAAAGGCAACAATTCCCTTTAAAATTAGCATTTGCCAGGCTCAAGGCCAGACACTCAAAAGGGCAGGCGTACATTTGGAAAAAAAATATTTTTCCCATGGGCAACTATATGTGGCATGTTCACGTATGTCCAGACGACAAAACCTCTACATCCGTGCAAAAAACGTAAAACAGAAAACGTAGTATACAAAAGTGTGTTAGCGTAGATAAACAAATTGCCTAACTATAACAGCATACACTCCTGTTAGTCTTCCAATTATGCATTATCAACTGTCAAAACTATTAATTTCTCCTTTCAACATGTAACAAAACATTTACATTAGTGAATTTTAAAAAATTAATAATTCAAATTCTTCGCGCACGAAGTCGCGGGTAACATGTAGTTAAATAATAAAAATGGGATTAAATGTGTCCATGCATGATGACCCATGGAACTTCTCACACCTCTTTATGAAGGGAGAGGTAACTAGTGGTTTACAGATGTTGCATCAGCCATAATTAAATGGCTTAAAACAATTTTGAATGTATCCATCAAGTAATGGGCATGTTGGCTAAACTTCCAGTTGCCAAAGTATCTCAGTCCTATCTCAATTTTGTTGTATTCATTTCTTTTTTTTTTCCCGAAATTAATACTTTTTCATTTTAACTTAGGACCTCCCTTGGAAATGACAATGGATATTTGCTTTGTGCCTTCTCTTCAACATTTATCCTGCTCAAAAATAGTTGCATCACTTCTTAATAAAGTATTACCATTTATGGACATCTCCACCTTGTGGTTTTCAGGGAGAAATGTACGTATACGTCCCATGGTAAGTACATACATGCCTGAATGCCGACGCATGATATATAAAGAGATTACTAGGAGGGTTAAGGAAGACATAAGAAAACTTATCCCATGTGCCTCATTGCAAAAAAAGCTGGAAAATTTTATTGCGCCTTTATGCTACGAGATTGCAGAGTGGTTACGAACGTGCTATCGCGATTGGTCAGTGGATGATGATACTTTCTTTATAATCATAGACAACATCCCACAGTGTTGGTTAACTGATGGAACTATAGATCGAGAAAAGTCAGCTAAATCTGTAGTTAAGAGTGGTAATATACGTATAATAAACCAATTCATATTTGCGTGTGTTTACTGTTTGTATGAAGATGTTCTAAATCTGTGGGAACTGCTGTCTGAGACAGAAAAAGACGATCTTCGGAGTTATTCAAATTTAATTGTAAAACAGTGGATTGCATGGTTGGAAAGCAGGTCAAACAAAGGTTGGCAGTTCTGCCTTGCATGGATTTTAGGAACAACATTCTGGAACAAGAATATGTGTGCATTGAAACGTGTTTTAGGAGCATTAACCCCAAAAGAAAGAAGTCACTATTTTAGGAGGGCTTTAATCGAAGGATACGTTAGCAGCGATGTTATGCGTTTTGGACTCTCACTAATGACTAGAGACGAACAGGAATTGATTTTGAAACAATTCCCAGTTCAAGTATTGAAATGCATTACATCTTGGTCTGTGCGAAGCAATTTCTTTGATACAGTAGATATCTTATGGCCTTATCTTTCAGAATATACTTTTTGTAGGATACTTAATATGCTTTTGTGGCAGGCGAGAAACCGGAATTATTGCGATGAACTCACGGTAAATCTGAAAAACTTTTGGACAAAGAGACCTATTCATTTCCAAAATATTGTGACAAATGACCATCGTTTCACTAAACCATTACGGTTTGTTTTGGAATGTGAGTTTACACAAGTATATCTAATACATGAACTCTTAAGGTCCTTAACAACTTCATTGCCACCTGATGCATTGTTTGTAGATAGATGAATGACCATGTCTCAAGGTTGGCAAATCAATCTTCATGTCCTTTCTAGGGTATTTCCACCTTTGATGTAAGTTTGATTCATTTCATCTTGAAAATTATCGTTATGACATTATGTAACTGTTTGATGGAACGTAATAAAATCTTGTTAATTTCTTTCTTGCCTGCATTGCTGTTACACAATAACACCTTGCAAGACTAACAGTCATTTCCATTTCTAGGACTGTAAATTTCATTTAAATTCTATTTATTCATGAAGTTATATGAGGTGATTAATTTTCTTGGTAGTGAGAATAAGAATTCCTTATCAGCTAGATTTTTTTAAAGATGTATTCCTTAAAATAAATAAAATACAATTCTCCTCTGTACTTCAAAATCTGGACCAATTGGAACCTCTTCTCATAGAAATTCTTTTTCTTTACTTTTTAATTTATCATTTTTAATTTAAAAACAAAATGATTTTTTAAAAATATATTTGCTTAAAGACAACGCCTCCAACTTAACACATGCGATTTAATTTTGTGTTCTGGATAAACACGAACTATAAAATTTTTGGCAGAATTTTTTTTAAATATGTGCATTTTGAATCTTGAATATTTTTCAGAACATAAACTTTTTGAGTTGCCGGATATCCTATACCAAGAATTTATGCTTATTAGAATCAGTTTCTCTAATAAAATGTATTTATCTATAAAGTAGAAATTTGTTATAACTGTTTCAAAAAGACCTTTTGAAGGGTTGAACTATATTACATTATACTTATTTCTATTCCTACTCTTTAAAAACAAAAATATATCCTGAAGTTAAATCTCTTGATATTAGGATTGGAGTAATGTGGAGAAAAGTAATTAAAAACAAAAATATATCCTGAAGTTAGATCTCTTGATATTAGGATTGGAGTAATGTGGAGAAAAGTTATTTGTGTTAACTTTGAAAATCACCCACTTTCTAAATTTTTAAACTAAAGATTTAGAGATTTTTTTTTATTTTGAGATAATAAAATTTATAAAAGTTTCCAGTTAGGTTTATCTCTTTCGGTATTGATCAGAATAAGAAGATTGGTTAAGTTTGTTGTGTCACAATACATCCACAAAGTTCATTGGAAAATTACAACAATAAAGCCATCATTTGAGTTTTTACTAGCCAATTTTGGCATCCAACCATTTGTTTCTCTAACCTAAATAACGTTTCTCTCATTTCCACTAAATCATTTCTAAAATTGGCAGTCCACTTTAAATTTTATCCCATTCCTCCCATTGATGTTTATTCGCTAACTTTTTTTTTCATCTATAGAACTTTGTACACAATTAATTGAAATAAAGTGTCTTATAAAAAAAGCTTACTCAAGACAAACACATTCCTTATTGTTGTTACTGAAAGTAGCTGTATGAAATGAAATAAGTTTTATTTACAAAACAGTTGTTTTACAGAAATGAAAGGAAACAAGATCACTCCTAAACCTTCTTCTTAAACAAAGATAATAAGAAACTAGTAAACCCCCTATAAAAATTTCGCACATTCATGCTTACTCATTCGAGTGTATGCAATGGCCTAGCTGCAACTTTTGCAGCCTGCGCTGCTCTTCCTTTGCAATATATGTAAGGCACGTAGACCTTAAAATATAAAAAAAAAATCCCATTGAAAAGGAAAGCATTTTATTAGTATCATAATTCATCATTTGGCACCCTCCATCTCTGCAGATAGGTTGCGAAATCATGCACCCACCAGCAGTCTTTCTTTCACATATCAACAATTTGCCAACAAAAGTAGAAAAATACAAATTAATTACATTAGCTATTTTTTTTATGTAAACGATTGCGATAGTGGCACTGGCCTTGTTACTTATAAAATTGTTTTCCTACGTGTCTGATTTTGAACAGAGGCGGCGCCAGAAATGAATTTAGATACGAAACTTAAAAATAACAGATAATAATTAATTTTATATTTAATTAAAGGTAATTAAGTATTAATCAGCGAATTTGATTATACTAATTAATTATTTGGAACAATTAGCTAAATGTCGGTGAGGTAAGAATGGTCTGACTGAACTACGAGCAATAATAGAAAATGAAAAATTATGAACATAAATCTCAGGAAATAAAATGCACAGCACTGATATTGAAAAAAATTTGCAGATTATTATCTAAATTTCATATAACTAATTAAATAATAGCCGAGACAAGTAAAAATAATTATTATAAATTTTAAACCTATAAATGCAATATCTTCATATCTCTAATAATAATAAAGGAGAATGTGTGTGTATTGGTTCTCTACAGGGCAGACCGCTAGAGCTACGAAGTTTTGCACAAACCTACTTTGGAGGGTGAGAATGTGCACCTCGGGGCCCTTTTTTGAAATTTTATTTAGAATTTTAATTAATTAAAAATTAAGCAAAATTTTGCGTTTTCCATTAATAACTTCTGAAAATATTACAGCACGAAAATTCTTTTTACGCCATCTGAAAGTTTAAAAAATTACCTTTTCAATGATATTTTATATGAAAGCTCGCGACCCTAGATACATCGTCAATGGTCGCTTCTCCATCTCAATTCTTCATTTTTGAGAAAAATCGCAAAAACACTACTTCATTGTACATTCTCTAGGAGAGGAAACCTTGACTGTGTTCCCAGTCTCAACAACTGGACCGATTTTACCAATTCATCTCGCTTTCCAAGCATAGCTAACAAACCAGAATGCTCCACGTTTATTGTGCAAGTTTTAAAAAATATTTTTGATCAGTAGCAGCCACCATCTGAAAATTTAAAAACTCATCTTTTTAATGTTATCAATGAACATCAGAGGCGGTCCGAGGTAATTTTACCAACCGGGCAAGACATTAATTTGGCGCCCCCCCCAAACCAACGTAATTTTTTAATTCTATATTGACTGTATTTTAAATCTCTACCAAAATTTTGCTTAGAAATATGTGTTTTACCTGCAAATATGACTTAATAATGTTATGGGCAGAATTTTTTAATTTCAGATATATTCAAGAATATAAAGAAGTCTTACAGAAACTAAAATAATGTATCGAAAAAATTTGTTTTAAAAATATATGATTTTTGTACACAATATTATAAATTATCTTCACATAATCTCTTTTCTCGTCTTTTTATCTGCAAAATCTTTCATAATATTATCAATATCAATGTTCTGCAGAAGGTCCCGTTCAATTAATATTGTTGCAAAAACAACTAGTCGCTCCTGCGACGTGCTAGTCTCGGTTTCGAAAAACTTCTCTCCAGTAGCAGCAGTTACTGGTAGAGTCAGAAAAAATCACTGCGTTAGTTTTATAATATGCACATAATTCTTTAGTGGATTTCTACTATTTTTTAATAAGATAAGGCCTTTTCGCTTGGGAATAATCTCGGGAAGGTCACAAACATTACTAAGTAGGAAAAATCTGAAAATTAAAAAAATATTGAGAAACTCCTTTTACGCTTAAGAGTGCAATATAGGCAATGTAAATTTTTGGGCCCCCACCCCAACTCCCAAAATCAGATAACTTTATTGACTTAAATTTAATATCTAAATAGGCAGTTTTTGAGAAACAAACAATATGACAAACTGAAATTTTAAATAAAATGGTTAAAAAATTACAAAACTTTTTAACACAGTTTAAATATTCTAATACAAAGTATCCCATGACTGTTGACATATGACCCATTGATCTGCTAATAGATTTGAAAACATTAAAAATATTCCAAGAGTAATGTTCTGAATTTAAATGACACTGGATTTTAAGTTCTGGAGCATACTTCTTGTGAATCAAATGGAAACCCTGAAAATTTTTAAAAAATAATAACATCGGGGGTCTCCCCAAAGTTGCAAGGCCCATACACAGTTTTTCTACTTGGTATTCCGGCCCTGACCATATACCTTGCTTATCGATGTGAAACCTTGATTTATTACTTTTTTTTAGCCGTGTTACAATTTTTTTAAAAATCACAAACTTATCAAGAAAAAAAAATCTGTGAAAATAGTTTGTAGTTTTACAAGTTTTCCTCTAATGTTTAGCACTTTCTGTTGATTGGAAAAATGTATGGGAACTTTATACATACAAATTTGATTTTTCAAAAAACAGTTTGAATATTATTATTTCAAAAGTAATGCTTATGTTAAAATCCAACAAACCTTATCACTCTCAGTACTGTTGTCTGTATTTTCGGTTTCCAAACTAGTTTTGGCGTCTTCTTTATTGCTAGTTTCTTCGCAGTCATTTGCGACGTTCAAATGTCCTACTGCTTCTGCTTCAAGTAATTGTAACTTTGCATGCTCTCCCACTTCCTCCTCGTAAATGAGTTAACTTGTTAAATAGTGCTTATCTAGCTTACCAAAACCATATGAGTTAAGTTCTTTTGAATAATCTTACAGAAGGTGTACAAAAATGTTAAAACAAAACCAACACAATTTTTGATATAACTTAACCCATTGCGCACTTTTAAGTTTTCTTCTCAGTAATATAAATAAATATAATTTTAAAAAATAACTCGAATTTTATATATGGGATTTTAATATATAGAATTTTTGTACAATTTACAATGTTAGTATTGTAAATATAAAAAAAAAATAGATATTTAATTCGGAAAATTTTAAACCCAGATAGCAATTTTAGTTTGCAGCAAGCTTGCCACAAATTTGTCATGACAAGAGTGCAAGTTTGCCACAAATTTGTCATGACAAGTGTGCAAGCTTGCAGCAAGTTAACGAAAGCTCCGAAGTCACCATGAAACGAACTTGCAGCAAGTTTGCCGTGTCAAACTCATTGCAAATTATAGCAAAAACAGAACACGAACACAACCCAGGATAGAACTCGCGACCTCCCGGTTCCGAAGCGGGGACGCTAACCGTCGAGTCAGCTGAACTCTGAGAGAAGAGGATAGATTTCGCTAAAGCATCGTTCGATGCGATTCGTATACGATTTATTTTAAACTATTTTCTGGTTTTCATTAATTTTTTGAGTTGAGAATACGATTTGAAGTCAAAGAGAGAGCGATTTTCGCTAATAACTACGTTTTGCTAGTAGAATAAATTATGAAATTAGAGTTCAAAAGTAATTACTTTAAAATGGGACAAAATGTCTAGTTATTATTTTTCAACAAACACCGACTGTTTTTTAGATTTAATTTTGTTTATAAACGTTAAAATTTCAAAAAAAAATAAAAAAAGAAAAAGGCGATATAGTTTTTTGTATGAGAGTGATATATTTAGTAAAAAGATGGAAAATGCTTCAAAAATTTTTTTTATAAAAAAGTTATTTTTTTCACAAATTATCATTGATTTATTGAATTAATAAAAAAGAATTACGGTCTAGGAGATGCTATTAAAAATCGGATGTTTTTTAAAACAGAGACAAAGATAATTATCTCTTTATTGTGCTATCTTTGCAGGAAGCTTGTTTTGCATACTTGCTGCAAGTTTGATTTGCAAAGAAGTGGCGCTACTTGTCACATCGAACTTGCTACAAGTTCGATTCAAGTTTGACGCGTCAAATTTTGCCATGACAAGTCAAAATCAAACTTGCTGCGAACTTACGTGCTATCTGGGAAATAGCTTACCAGAATGATAATAACCAAATTACTTGTGGTGTTGAATTCGCAGAAACTTCTTGTTCTTGGTTCGAACAATAAGTTATATTATCGTTCTCAAAGTTTTCTGAAGTTAAAGATCTGCCTTCAACTGTTGTTGACAGACCTTCTCTGGATTCGATATTTTCTATTTTGATGAATTTTTTTTTCAAAATAGACGCCTGCTTTTCGTTTTCTGCTGCTATCCGTGCCTTTCTTTTCCTATAAAGCATACGAGGCCGCGGTGGCCTAGTGGTAAGGTCTCGGCTTTGGGGTCGGAGGGTTCCAGGTTCGAAACCTGATTCCACTGAAGATCCGCCGTGTATGGGGCCTGTTGCACGCTATATCATACGTAGTGGCCAAACGTCCTCCCGTTGGTGTGGCGTGGAAGTTAGGAGAGGGGTGCCAGCTCAGGTGTCGTCCTCGTCATCTGACCGTGGTTCAAAATTAGGAGGTCCGTCCCAAAATAGCCCTCGTGTTGCTTCAAAACGGGACGTTAATATAACTAAACTAAACTAAAACCTATAAAGCATACGTGATTTTTTTTCTTTTTTTTTCAGACATTTTAGCGAAATACACAGCACTTACAGGTATAATAGCACAATTTAAATTTGCTGTTAGGAATAAAAATAAACCGAGGCATATTCACCGGTTTTTCTTTCAACACAGTATGACAAAACGTTTCGTCAAAGAATCCGATAAGAAATGGTGTAGACCAGGGGAAAAGCTACATTTTCAACCGGTTTAATATTTTTTGGCCCACTATGCCATAAAACTGAAATACAATAGTCGGTTAGGGGGGAACGAGCCTCTCGGATCAGAGTAAAAACCACGAAATGAGGAAGGGAGAGTGTGGGTGGCAGTTATTCTAGGGGAATTAGGGCAGGGAGGGCTCGTTTTGAAAGCGGGGTGAGGAGGGGACACAGTAGACCGGACGCCACAAATAGGCAATCCGATCGGGTTGCCTGTGGGCTCAGTCCGACCTGTGAATGACCCACCAAATTTTATGGCCTGATGTTCGTGGAACAGATTTTGAGACCCCTCCAGGGTCTAGAGGCTTGAGCCGAGTGCCTGTACGAAAAACTGGAGAAGGGGTGCCCAAATGAAAGGAAATTTTTTTGCCATTTTCGCCAGAGCTCTCATGTCAGTTAAACCATTTTTTTTCTCCCCTTTGCATTCCAGCTTTGGCGCCATCCGCAGGGTTCGTACTCCTCCTGAAATTCCTGAAAAACTCCTGAATTTTGCTTTTTTTTTCTAAGGGCCCTGAAAATTGTGTTTTTTATCCTGATATTTCTTTTTGTCTCCTGAAAAATTACAATCGAAGAGCAAAAGATAAAATTATGATAAAACATAAAAATGTTTCCATTTTTTCTTATTGATAGAAAGTCGCTGGAATCCGGAATTCTTACTTCTGACCTTACTTAGCGCCGAAAGAGTCTACCGCGCATGTTCCGAGTCACTGCAATCGGGAAAGATGGGAGAATTGATATTTAGTATAGTTTTTTGCCAATTTTATAAAAATTATCCACACATTCCCTCCTTCTCCCCACAATTGATTTTTTTTTCACGTTATCTCCTGAATTTTCTGTACTGTACTCCTGAAAAAATCCTTAGAAACTCCTGAATTTTACTATCATATATACAGTATGAACCCTGCATCCGGAATTGGGCGCCACGGGCAGTTGTCCGGGCCTCGGGCCGCCTCTGTATAGTTGTAAAGTATGTTGAAGAGAAGACATATGGAAGGATATTTGGAGAGTTAACAATTCTATTAAGCTGCTCTGTGATTAATTTAGGAACTTAGGACATATGACTTAAAGACACAGCGAAATAAATTCCGAATCATTGCAGAATGTAGGCCACGTTAATTATTCTGCTTCCGTTCGACCTTTTGTTAAGAATCTTCATAGTAGTTTATTGCGTTCGTTTGTTTCGGTAAAACAAGTCTACACAATTTTACTTTTTGTATGGGGTTTAAAAAATTTATATAAATTATATGATTTTTTTCATGCTGATTTCAAAAATAATGTGCATTTTTGTATCATATCAGGATTTTTCACAACTGTGAAACATAAAATTTCGAATTTCAGACATTTTTAGACACATTCGTACATACAATTTACAAAACTGTAATTGTTTTAATAAAATTTACTTACAAAAAATACTTAAAAATCAAATA
>BGPR01012151.1:29209-46009 GCA_013235015.1 Araneus ventricosus
ACTGATAATCGTTTATCTTGTAATTTCGATTATTTATGGTGACAACTTCAGAAAATATTATCTGAACGAATTTCATTGATGCCAAGTTTATATGCAGCAACAAAAAGTCTAAATAATATTTCGCTACATTTTGACTCAAAATTTTAAAATGTAATCAAATTTTGAGATTCTAAAAGTATTGCGCTGAAATTAGATAAATTCTGAAAATAATGATATCAAACAATTAAATGTAGAATTAAAATAAGTTCGGTTATGATGCTTTTCATAAAAATGTCATAGGTTTTCGCTTTTCTTTAAAAATATATAAATAGAGAGAGTATACTTATTCTATTCTCCTTAGTTTTGGTAGATTCATTCGAGTCCACAAAAAATAAGTGAAAATTAAATATTCGCATAACTGATGTATGTTTAATTTTTAAACACAGCACGAAATGACCCATATTAAAAATGAAATGTAAATATTTTTATTTTCTAGCAAATGAAAAAAAATATTCTAGAAATGTTTACTGTATTTAAAAATATGGAGAATTTAAAAAAATGTATTTGATAATTTTAGTATGATTGTAATCGTTCTTTAAGTTCTATCAAATGTTTATTTGCATGGAGAAGAATTTTGTGTTTCTGTCGCTGTGTTTATTTGTAAGCACAATTCTTATTTCGATGATAAATATTTACTTTCTTTTTCTTTTGAGTTTAGTACCCAATGGTAAAGTTATCGTTTGACACTTTTAATAAATAGCACGTTTTATTCTTTCATTATTGTATCGCAACTTTGAAAAAGGGATGTGATTATTAGTTTCAATCAAGAAAATAACTTATATAAGTAGCCACAAATGCTAGAATAACTATCAAAAATAATCTTCTATACATTATATTTAATCAAATCTTTACATCTTGTTTATATCAATAAATTTATTATTGATGATAATTACAAGAGTATCGACAGCGAGATAGTTGGAGTTAACTAACGTATATAATAAGAGCACTACAAAAGAAATCTGGTTAATCGCAGTGCAGCAGCAGGAACGAAGGAATCCCCTTCTCTACAGCAGAAAAAAAAACTACAATAAACTTCCACCCGTAGAGGAACTGTTTAGCTTACTTTCGACCTTGGAAAGAAGAATGCAATTACGCGGCAGCAGGGAGGGAGGGACTCTTCACATTCTAAGGCTACTTGCACACACACCGATTTTTGCAGACCGGTTTGAAAATAGTCTACTTTTGCAGACGATGCGTTCCTTGCACACACGCCGATTCGTGTCGACCGGTTTTGAAAATGCTCGGTTTTTTGCAGACGATGCGTTCCTTGCACACACGCCGATTCGTGTCGGTCGGTTTCATATTGGATGTACATCAGGTCATTCTCGAATACAGTTTTTTTTCTGAAGTTAAAATGAATCCAAAACGTATTGCTGCTATGCGGTTGCTTTACCGACGTCTCAGGCGTCGTAGGATTAAGCGTAATTACTGGGTTCATCCAATCAACCAGAAAAGGGAGCAAATAGGAATATTTCATACACTTTTGAAAGAACTTCAAAAGGATGAGAACAAGTTCTTCAATTTTTTTCGCATGACAATACCATCTTTCAACGAACTGCATCAACGGCTTAAAACCAAAATTCTCCGTAAGAATTCGAAAATGACAGTTTACATTATACAAAATTCAGGCACATTGCCTCGAAAGCCTATATTGGATAATAAATTAATTACAAAGTTCAAGTGTTATTTAGT
Source organism: Araneus ventricosus (assembly GCA_013235015.1). Lineage (NCBI taxonomy): Eukaryota > Metazoa > Arthropoda > Arachnida > Araneae > Araneidae > Araneus > Araneus ventricosus. The sequence goes on from BGPR01012151.1 coordinate 30,941, forward strand.
TCTTAAAACTAAACTAAATTTCAACTAAACAGAAATAAATACTAAGTGAATTATTAAGTGAAAGCAATGAAAAACAAATATTTGTTTAGTTTCCCATTTTCATCTATTAAGTTTTACTAAAATGTTTCTAATTTCCTTTCCGATTATCGTTTTAGTAAAATAAAAGAAGTTTTGGGGTTAGATGTCATATAGTATGATCAGTTATTTGACTCCATTACGTACATTATGTAAATAATGAACAAAATAGGTGCAAGGCCACTAACAGAAGATGGGTTAAATAATCTACCACAATCTGAAGTTTAAAATTACGTTGTGAAAGCAGCCATGAATATAAAATTATACAAGATTCAATTGAAATCATATTCCCGTCGAACAAGCTGGTCGCCGAAGGCGGCTAATTCAAACTAAACGAACTCTAAATCGCAACTAAAAAGAAATAAATATTAAGTTAGAACACTGAAAAACGCTTCTTTGTTGTGCCCTTTTGTACATTCTTGTACAAAAATACTGTCGTCAAAACAAATGCTTGTTTAGTTTCCCATTTTCAGCTATTAAGTTTTACTAAAAGGATGCTAATTTCATTTCCGATTATCGTTCTATAGTAAAATGAAATAAGTTTTGGGATTACATTAAGAAATGAAAGCGAAGTGAAACGAAAAAATATTTTTGATTTTCGGCAGAAAGTGGGTTTGCAATGTAGGCGGACACCTTAAAAATTGACTTGGCAATACAACCAAATTATAATGTGTTAATATTAAGAATTCTTGTGATAATAATTTAACACTGTAGAAAGCAAACACTTCAACATTCGAAAAAATTTGAATTTCCATTTATTGCGTTAATAAATCAAAACTAAGGGAGAAACCAAGATGAAAACAACAAATTTATAATTATTTCTAAGACTATCGGAGAGCAAAGTTGTTTTGAGAATTATTCTTATTTAAAAGCGAATAATGTTAAATGAAAATTCATTAGAAAATTATGTTAAATTAACTATAATTAACTTTAAGGCATTGCAATTATTCAAAAAGATTTAATAAGCTAATTAAAAATAAATAACAAAGCAAGTACAAAATGTAATTAAAAAATAGAAATAAAAGTATGGAATGTATGCGGAATCATTAATATTATTTTAAAATTAGAAAAACAGACTTGTTCAAATGTAAAAAAGTATATATATATATTTTCAGAGACCTCTAAATGTTAAAGCGCTTGGTGTTTTAACAAGCTTAATCCGCCACTGAAAACCATTATTTTTAGCTATCCATTAAAAATTTCTTTGTGTATAAGTAATTTTCTCATTCTTATGCCTAAAATATCAATAAAGAAAAAAAAAATATCCCTAAAGATATTGTTCAATATTTTTTTCAAAATGTTACTAATTTTATTATTTCGCCACGAGAGCGAAGTCGATCGGCTGAAACCGGTGTGTGTGCAAGCGTCAGAAGAATTACATATGCTACTGGAAACGTCTGCAAGAAACCGGATGAAAGAAATCGGCGTGTGTGCAAGCGCCAGTAGATTTACATGTGTCACTGGGACCCCCCGCAGCTGCCGATGTCGGCGAAGCGCAGTGGCAATTCTCGGCAGCCGATCGGTTTTATGTAGGCGCCGGTACGTGTGCAAGCTCCAACTGTTCTCTATACACTACTAATGGAATGTTGCAGACCGGTCTGAAACCGGTCGACACGAATCGGTGTGTGTGCAAGGAGCCTAAAGAGACTCAATCGTTGTATTCAAAGGTTATCCGCATAGGGTTGCCGAATTACTAAACACACAGGACAAAATATCGGTTTTCAAAAAAATTAGACGTTTTTTCTTTAAAACGAATCTTTAACTGTTGAGAAACTATTATTAAAACTCTTCATGCATATTTATTTTCTTCAAAAATGAACAAAATTAGCTTTTATTACTATAAAAGAGTCCAAGAGCATATCTGACCGGCACTTTGGGCGCCATCTATCTTCACCGTTACGTACTAAAAGAAATTAACGAAATTTAATGAATATTTTGGTTTTTTTGATTTTTTAAAAATATTAAGAGCATTTTGAGAATTTTGGAGTTTCACACATTACTTATAGTGATATGTCGGACCATCTTGACAAAATTCTAGACTTCAGCAATACATATTAGCGGTACTGATATGATTTTGGTGATTTACAAGCTTTAGACGACCACCTTAACATTAAAGCCAATGACTACAGTGAATAAAATAAAACCAAATTTACCATTTTAAAGCTATCTATTAGGCTTATTTAATCACCGATAATAACATTGTGGTGATTGCGCCGATAATAACATAAAAATTGTGTAACATTTGAGAAACATTTAGATAAGGAGAAAATTTTAAAACTCTAAATAAATGTTTAAAAATTACTGAGAAAATAGTATAAAATAAAATAAGCAAAAGTTAAATGAGAGTTTTGGAAGAATTTAAATCTAACTTTTCCTTTTAGGTATGCAAAAAAGAGAGAGAGAAGCTGAAGAGGTATTCGTTGACAAAGGCAAAACTCGGGCGAGATTCGAACTGGGGTTGAACGGGTAGAAGGAACATGTCTAACCAACTGCGCTGTTCGGACCGTTTTAGGGGATCGTTTCAAGCAGTTTTTATGGAGTATAGGAAAAAATGCTGAAAAAGAAGGGATTATTTATATAAAATTAATCTGGAACGCTTACGATTTACATGAAGTGATTTTTAATATTAGGTAGATTTTCAAAGAATTTTTCGACTAATTTTAGAAAAAACTAGGGAGCTTAAGCGCATTTCTCAGATGAGCGTTAAAAACAGTGGCGGACTGGCGAAGTTGCCAGCTTGCCTAATGGCAAGTGGGCCCTCTTAAACAGAAGACAATCCCCGAGGAAGTGTGGGAGAGATAAAAAGAAGGACTCTTTCTCTGTAGTAAGTTTTTTTCTAATAAAATAGTCATGAACCCAAGATCCATGTTGAGCGTTCCACACCCGTCGTTGGGGATTTACTGCCATCGTAATTCGACCAGCCGAACAGCGGGTGGTCGAATACCGACTCAAGATTGCATACGCAATCTACAACTGCCCGTAGGAAGTGTACTGAGGTCTCTGTCCACTTCCTTTGAACTTCCGATCATTTACAGACTTTTTAAAGTAAAAAAATAAATTAAAATTTTAGTTACTTAAAAATTAAGCAAGATTTTGGCGTTTTTTTTCGCAATATTTTCAAAAAATACTATCTAACTAAATGATTTTTGAATTATTTTTAATTCAAAAATATCTTTTTTAATGATACCAGTTTAATTAAAAATTACTGAAACATTACCAGTATAAATTACTAAACTCTAAATCATCCAAAGAAGTTTGTTTTAAAGGTTCCTGCCGCTTTCAACAGATGCCTTACTAATGAGCAGCATTTCTCTTTCAAACTTTGTCGCTAAAACCGTATACGAAATATTTAACTTACGGAATTTAAAATCAAATAACTTTAATCATAATTTCGTTATTTTAAACCTAGATATGATCTCATTTTTTAAAATTAAGGGGTGTTAAAGGGGATTTATTTTAAAGACGCGGAAAAAATAAATATATAATAAAAAATTAAAAACAGTCGAACCGCGATATAGCGAACCCGGGATATAACGAACCCTCGGTTACAGCGAACCTTTTACATGGTCCCAACTGAAGCCCTATCTTAATAATGTATTTTCATACGTTTACAACGAACAGCAAATGCTAGAGACTCGGTTATAGCGAACTGAAAATTTCTAAAACTTCAAACTTTTCACTTGCCCAAAGGGACATTCTTTACTAATTGTGCTCAAGCCAACCCAACTTCTACAAGAGTTACCCCTTTTGCATGAAATACTCTGGTTCAGAGACCAAATTCCTGGCCTATTGTACCTTTGTTAGAGTCGCTACTAACCCCACAAGTGGGACAAAGGAACAATAGGCGAGGCTTTTTACAGTTTCTATCTCCCCTCCCCCCCCCTTGTGGACACCTGGCCTGGTGTCAACCAAAGAAGGGGGGAGGACTTTCTGGTCAGACGACCTAGGAGCGATCACGTGTTTTCTCTGCCATTTTAGTTTAATTGCTTATCATTCTGTGAACTTTGCAGTGACCATGGCTAACGTTGGCAAGCGAATTATTTAATACTTTATTTGTCTCTAATTACTAATGAAAATATTATGTTATTAAAAAGTTTATTATAGAAGTAGTATCTTAGCATGTTAGGGCATTTTTTTTGCAAATACGGATACAGCGAACCTCGGTTAAAACGAACTTCTGAATCGGTCCGTTGAGGGTTCGTTATAACGGTGTTTGACTGTATATAATTATTAAATATTCTAGATTTAAATTAATATAATTAAATATAAAAAATTATATATATATATATATATATATATCATGAAAGTCAAAAAATGTTGAAATAAAATGGAGAGACTGTAGATAGAGACTGAATATATTTTCCACAAATCTTCTTGAATTGCAGCATTTTTGTGCATTCGTTGCGTTTGTGTTATATATTTCTATATTATTTTATCTTCCCCTTTTATATATATATTCCACTTTTGTTTATTTTCTCTCTTTAAGAACTTTCGGCTTTTTCGTACCGCAGATTTTTTTTCTTGACATTTTGTTTTATGAATGTTTATGTTGTATATGTTGCTTTTACATTTCTGCTATGTTTGTTTCTTATTTGTTATATATATATATATATGAATTAATGTTATGATTGTAGATATGTGTGGGCCCTCACTGACTCCTGGCAACCACTATTTTCAGACCCAGTCTGCCACTGGTTAAAAATGTGGAAAGTTTCACGATTTTGCGAGTCATCCTTGCGCAGGGGCCATGCTAATCTTCTCTGAATTGTTCTAATTGTAGTATATATACTGCCGAACATTGTTTTCGTATATGTATGGAGGTGGAGCGTAGTAGCATGACGTTGACAAACAGCTACTACGTCCCGCCTCCCCTACGTCAATTTCTACTCTCGCAACCAGCGGCCTTTAAATTCTTATGACTTTAAAAATTTATAAAAAATAGAAAAAATTTTGTACAATAATAAAACTGATATTGTTGGAAAGATAATTTTTTGCTCTTTAAAGTGACATAAAAAATTTTTTTGCCAATCAATTCATTCAGAAGTTATTGGCAAAAAAACAACGAAATTTGGTTTAATTTTTAAATAATTTAAATTTGAATTAAAATTTTATAAAACGGCTCCGAGGTGCACATCTTCAGCATCCAAAGTATATCTGTGCGAAATTTGGTAGCTCTACGTTTACAGTCTCTTCTGCAGACCGCCAACAGACACACACACAGACTTTCTCTTTTATTATTAGTAGAGATTGTATGTAGATATCATTTAACTAATGCACAGTCAGTGCCATTATTTAAAAAGTGCTATTTATTTTAAAATGTTAAGTTTTCCTGCGCTTGTTTTTAATAATTAATTTTATTGTTAAATTAAAGAAATAAACTTGTACCAAATCTGCCCAATAATTAGCCGATTATGCTTTCGTTTAAAATGTAAAGTTCTATTGACTATCATGTCTCCTTCGTAGACAGGTCAAAAATTTTAAAATAAAAAAAACAGTGAAAAATAAAATAGAAAAATTGATCACTAACATAAGGTTATTTATTAAGCTTAAATGTAAACATCCATGCAATTTTAAAGAATTGTTACATTCTTTTGTAAAATATTTTTTTTTTTAGCTATTTGTATCTTTTTCATGAGAATGACCTATCTAGGAGTCGTGAGCTTTCATATAAAATAAAAATTGACGAAATCAGTCTAATGGTTGGGGTTGAGGGACTGTGTTAAGGGGTTTCCCCGTGAAGTCTGTACAGTGAAGTAATATTTTTCCGATTTTTCTCGAAAATGGAGATTAATAGGGGATAGGCAATTTTTAATGACATATCTAGGGGTCATAAGCTTTCGTATGAGATAAAATTTGTCGAAATCAGTGCAGTGGTTGGTGCTGGGGGACTGGTCCTTTTGTCTTGCAAATTATTTTAAATATTTGCAATTATTATATAGACTAGCTGCCTTCAGCGACCAGCTGCTTGCCCGCATTATTAATAGCCTATAGCTATGATTTCAGCTGCAATTGTAGGGACTGTGTCGAGGTTTCGCGATGTATTTCGAAAATGGAGGGTGGTGGGTTGCAGGCGACCATTGATGATATATCTAGTCGTCATGAGCTTTGGTATGAAATAAAAATTATCGAAATGAGTCCAGTGGTTGGGAGTGAGGAACTCTCTCATGGTTTCTCTACATAGAGAATGTACATTGGAGAAGATTTTTTTTTTTTGGTTTCTCTCCAAAATGCAGGATGGTAGGGGGAAGAGGGCAGGCCACCATTGATGAACTATCTAGATGTCATAAGCTTCCACATGAAATAAAATTTATCTCAAATGGTCCAGTGGTTGGTGATGTGGGACTAGTCCTCTGATTTTGCCAATTATTTTAAATATTGTGGCTTAACAAGCAACACCGCCTATATCAATTTTTTGAAATTTCAAAGAGGAAGAAAAAAAGTGAATTTTTCGCAACTAATAACGAATATAGCTGGATTTTGTTCACATCTGATATGAACAGGAGATCGTACCAGATTTTTTAAAAAAATCAGAAATATTCTTTAGGAAAAATTGAAAAATTCAGTTTTTTCTTCTTTTAGAAATTTCAAAATATTCAAACTAATTATATATATCAAATATATATATTATATTTATATTACTATATATATTAATTATATTATTATATATATTAATTATATTATTATATATATTAATTATATTATTATATATATTAATTATATATATATATATGTAATGATCCCACTTAATTTTATTTCAAATTCTAATATTATATATTTTAAAGTCTCACTGTATTCCAAAATCACTTTTCATAAACTCCAGTTTCGTTCTATTTCCCGCGCTGGAGGTATATTAAATCTCTCGTTTTGGCATATTTATTACTAAAAGAATATTTTAATCGCTTTCACGTGCCCACCGAAAATCATGATGCGTCTCCTTGGCGCTAGACTTTTTCCCTAAAACCCTTACGTAATTTATTAAAAATAGCCAATATTCCCGTCACTTTGATCACGTGTTATATTGTTATTCCCTTATCTGAGAGAATCGGGGATTTTCTGTACACTTTTACTAAAAACTTCAACTAAGATGTTGGTATGCCCGCCACTCTCCAAAATGTTTTTATAATAATGCAAATTGGTTAACAACTCGGCTATTTTATGAAAGCAACAACGAAAACATTTTATATATATCAAAATATTTTTACTTGTTTCGACTATTATTTTATTTTGTTATGTTAATCTGTAAATTATTTTTCCAATATCAGTGCGGTACATTTAATCTGGTACGAGACTTATGTTCTTAATTCTTCATTTTCTATTATTTCTTGTCGTTCCGTTAGACAATTCTTATTGCACCGACATTATACAAATACCTAATTTTTCGAATATTTAATTATTGTGATTGAATTCGTTAATTAATAATTGATTAAAATTAATTAAATAATAAAATTAATTATTTTCTGTTATTTTGGAGTTACCTAAATTAAAGAAATTTTGTTCCCCCCGTCGGAAAATTTATGTCGCCGTCTCTGACTTTTTTTGAGCAGAACTAACCGATAGACTGAAAAGGTGAAATTCCAAATTAAGACGCGCAGAAACGCAGCTAAAATCTAAATTGACTTTGTCTTAACGGTCAATAATTTATTATCCAACAGAAATTTCAACTTACGAACGTGTGCAAAAAAAGATGCAGTCCAAAATATTAAACATTTAAAGAAAAAATTGCCCATTTTTAAGCCTAATATTGCTCCAACTTTCACAGAAAATAATACATCGAATATAGCTGAAACGACATGAAATGTCAAATACATACCTTTTTCTTCCACATTGATAGAAAAAACATGTATCAGATAAAAATAAATCCTTAAAATGAATTTTCTTTAACGAGATCTCGCGCACAATCACTCCGAGTCAGGGCGAATACGGGGGGGGGGGGCTATGGGGATGCAGCCCCTCCCAGAGGTAAACCAGAATTCTTGATTTTCTTTAAAATCACTACAACTGTTTCTTCTTAATTTACCTTTCTCAAATAACAAAAAAATGACAACATTGCTTTCTGGCTTGACAGGCTCGAACATTTCCCTACTTTTCTAGTCATTCCACTTGTACTTGTAGCGTTGACATGGTCGAAAACATTTTTTGGTTACTTATTTCATTGTGTTTTTATTAAATTATCGAAAGTATTGTAGTGTTCTTTATGATTCTTATTGTCAGGAGAGTAAAATCTGTAAAGTTAAAGTGTTTTGGTTTACGTAAGCCATGAGGTGTGACATTCGTCACGCCGATACAAAATTTTCATGACCTCAGCCCCTCCCAGATCCAAATTTTGGATTCGCCACTGCTCCGAGTAGAAGAGAGTTGATCAAACTAAAAACTTCGCAATATATTTCAATGAGTAAATGATATGAATGCTCTTACCTGTCAGAAAGTAAGCAGCAGGTAATAGTTGAATATAGCCATCTTTATTTTCTACAAGCAGCACATCACAAACACGCACAAGAACGAACATAACTTCACATGCTGAGCGATAGATAGAAAGTACTTAATATAAATACAGAACCCGTTAGTGGCGCACAGCACCTTGGTCTTCAAGGGTTTCAAAAAGAGTAATTAAGAGTACTTTTCACTTTGTTGAGGTAATAGGGGAAAATACCCCATAATTTGCTCTGAACTTTTGATGAATCAGCCAGGGGTGGCGCCAGTGGGGGGACAGGGTCTCCTGTCGGAGATGCTGTGGCCTCACCCTTCGGGGAAAATTTTTGTACCCTGTTCACGCGAAGGGTTATTCAACTATAATAAAAAATAAATTAATAAATATATCATAAATAAAAATCTGGCGAAAATTCGAGACAAATTTATTACACTCCTCCCCCCGTAAAGCAAGTTGTACACTCTAAAGCCACTCCTAGATTTAGCAGTTCTGGAATATAAACATTTATTTGAAGTATGATTGAAGATGATCTTTTGATGTCAAATTTTTGGATTTAGGTGGTGCGCTAGATGAGCGATCTGAATACATTGCCCAGATAGCATGTACACTTGCAGCAAGTTTGATTTTTCTCGATATTAGTGTAATTTATACTTATAAAAGGCAGTTTGTGTGCGTGTGTGTTTGTCTGCGATGTCGGGACGAATCTATCGCACTTGTAGCCATGAAATTTGGCATACAGGTAGTCGTAATGGTGACTGAATGCACCTCGAAGCCGAAATTTTAAAATTTAATCTAGAAAATTTTTTATTTAATGTTTTGTGTTGTTTTGGTTGATTTTTCGCACTAATTTCTCAATAGAATGGTTTCGAATAATTGTACGACAAAAATAGACACACCATCGGAAAGATCATGCGATTTCCGTTCTAATGAAATTAGTTTTGAGCTTCTAACGTAATTTACTGAATTTTGAGAAATTTTTAAAAGATTGTCAGTTTTGCCATCGTAATGTTATTTTTGTTTTTAAATTTATTGTATGCGAATTTCTAATAACACTATTATTTTCAATTTTTTCAGCTTATAACTAGAACGGTTCTGTCGGATTTAAAACAAGAACGGTTAAAATACCTTTTCCCGTTTCTTTAAAATTAAATTTTTTCTGGGCAGTTGAGAGTTATTTTTATCGAGCGAGTTCCTCGCGCGGCATTTCTTCGGAACGTTGCTGGCAACTTTGATTGGTGGACGCGCAGGATACGTCATGACCTTCAACTGAATGAATTACTTCGATTATTATTTTCGGATTCGATTTTATATTTTGCTTGCTGTATAATAATCATTTTCACGTTCCAATTTTGTAATATTGTTTTGGATTAACGTACTCTGTACTGTAGCGCGAAAAAAAAAATAAGCAGGACAATCAAATAATGTGTATCTTTTGTTTTGATTTTGTTTTCAAAACTTTTTCATGGCATTGTGGGCGGTTTTTTTTTTTTTTTTTTCATTTTGTTAAAGTCCTAATTCCTTGGGCAACGCCGTGCGTTCTGCAGTGTCTTAACGTGTTTAAGTCTTGCATATTTTACTGGAAGTATAATAACCATTTTCACGTTGCAATTTTTTAATATTGTTTCGGATTAACGTACACAGTATTGTTTTTCTACAGTTGAAATGTGATTATCGCGAAGAAAAAAAAGCGGGAAAATCAATAATGTGTATCTTTTGTTTTGTTTTCAGAACTTTATCATGTCATTGTGGGCGGGTTTCTTTTTCATTTTGTTGAAGTCCTGATTCCACGGGCAACGCCGTGCGCGTACTGCTAGTATATGTATATGGCAACACCTGTATGAAAAGTTTATCTAATCTAGAATGGCAACGTACATATGTCTAATGGATACTGTATTGATGTGTTAATGTTGAATAAAGATGGCGTTATTATTAACAAATGGCTGGACTTTAATATATTGAACAAAATGTAGACGTAAATAAGACTCAAATTTACCATGTAAATTTATTGAAGCCTTATCATCAGAGACCGAAACGTATAAATTTAATCGTTAGTGGAGGAGAAGAAATTCAAGAGCTCGAGACGGAGGAATTAGCAATTCCATATCCGGTTTCCGATCCTAACACCTACGACTTCGAACAAATCAAGGCCGTCATCAAAAGGTTTTCTCTAATGATCCCGGAAAAACTCATCTGGTTGAGCATGATTTCAAATTAATTGGTAACAAACCAATTCGATCGAAACCTTACCGAACATCTCAACGACAAACCGAAATTTTGAAAACCGAGATAAAAAGAATGTTAGATCTTAACATCATCGAAATTGGTCAGTCGGATTATGCGTCGCCCATGATTTTAGTGGAAGCTACCGGAAAGGACCCTCGTCCTTGTATTGACTATCAACTATTAAATGCGAACGTGCGCACTCAATTTTTTCCTTTGCCGAATATCAAAGAGCGCGTTGAAAGGGTGGCCGCCGCGAATTACATAACGGTGATCGATTTAGCTAAAGGGTATTGGCAGCTCTGAGCAAGCGTTCACGACGTTACTCAGCCTTTGTAACAAGTTTTGGAGCATATATCCCATTATGAATACCTTTCGGGCTCGTAAATGCGCCATACTTCTTTAGTAAATTAATGGTCCAAGTCTTGGAAAACTGTGAAGTTTTCGCAGTTCCATACTTGGACGAGATTGCTATTTATTCTGACAATTGGGAAGATCATCTAAAACATGTAGATGAAGTCTTAAAAAGAATAGGGGATGCTCAATTAACAATTAAATCGTCGAAATTGTTAGGAAATTCTGCATTTTAAGCTACGAAGCTTGCATTTTTTACTAAATTGTCTCTCGTACCTTTACTCTAAGCTTTGAAGCATTCTTTCTTTAAGATTTTCACGTCATTTCTTTGAGCTAGTCACTTCACTTGACATCCATATTAGCAGCTATTTAATCGGAATCGTATGACGTTGTCTATTCGATTCCCGCAGCTGATATGTAGATCTACTGATTATTAGCAGAGTATATATACTTGTCTCTATTATGTCATTTCGGGGTACAGTCTGTAGGTCCTCTAAGCATTCTCTCCTCGGAGAGACATCTGTGCTATGTAAGCTGTTGCTGGTACTGTACCTATAAGATATAGGACAAGTATCAACCCTGATAAATGGAAATGTGGTAATCTGTAAATACGTTCTTAAATGTGGTCGTCCAAATAAATGTCTTTTAACTTATATGTTTCGTCATTCCTGAAATAATAAGAAACGATCTATCTCATAGAAATTCCACTGCAAAAAGCCAGGATGCTTTTAGCTTATTATCCAGCAGCTCATCATAACCAGTGTTATTCAAGCTGCCTGTCTCTACTACAAGGATTATAGTTTTTACGAATCTAAATAAGAATAAGGCTAATAAGTGATATCGGCAAACTTGCTTCCTGTGCCTAACAGAAATGTAAATTTGCGCAAAATCACACCAAATACTTAGGCCGTATTGTAGGGGGAGGAGTGAGATCACCTGCCGAGGACAAGATTAAGGCAGTAATGAATTTTCCCACCCCGACGACAAAAACACAAATGCGAGCATTTTTAGGACTTGTCGGCTATTACGCACATTATGTAAAACATTTTTCCTTAATTGCAGCACCGCTGACGCATGTTCTAAAAGGTAAAATAAAGAGAGAAAAGGTAAATTGGACTAAGGATTGTGATCAGGCGTTTAAAGAATTAAAAAGCCGATTAAAAGAAATGACAGTTTTGTACGCTCCCGACTACAAAAGGGAATTCATCATTCAGACTGATGCTTCTGATGTTGGAATGGGCATTGTCATGTCTCAACGCGATGAGAAAAACGAAGAGAATCCTGTATTATATTTAAGTAAGAAATTTACAGACGCAGAACGAAAATATGGCACAGCTGAAAAGGAACGCGCAGCGATTATTTATGCCATTAAAAAGCTAAAATATTATTTGGACGGTCAGAATTTCACCATTCAGCCCGACCATAATCTTTTAGTATGGTTAAAGACAAATGCTGGAGCTAATCCACGTTTGATGAGATGGTCGTTGGCATTGCAGCCATTTCAATATAATGTAATACACAAATCTGGGAAAAAGCATTTGAATGCTGATGCACTTAACCGCAGCGAAATTGGATTAAAAGAATAAAAAGAGTAGTCTGTGTAAATACTTTGATTTTTAACTTTCTCTTTTATTCTAAATTTTAATGTAGGAATTTTGTGAAGAATTTCAAGTTTTTTTAGATGTAAATAATTATTTTATTTCAGATTTTGTTTCTTTTTAATTATGGTACTGTAAATATTAGAAAGAGTATATTTAATGTAAATAGTTTGTGATTTGCCTCTGTGGGTAGTGTGAACAAGACATGTGTGTGAAATTGATTTTTTCTCTTTAATATCGAGAAAATCCTTTCAAGGGGGAGGGGAGTTGTGAGGTCTCCCCTTCCTCGTTCCCACGGCAACAGGGCCACCCAGGAGACCCCCAGATCGACGAAGAGGAAAATAAGGGCCATAAAACTGGTCATAAAAACGGCACGGTCTTACACAAACCCAGAGGGGTTCAAGGGACAATGATAGCGGTATCGTTTGTATAGACCCCACAAGTGGAGCCGACAGAAACGGGCAGTTAAGAGTGATCGCTTCCAATGATAGCCTGGATGGAAGGCGTACGACTGCGGTTGGATGGTTTGTTCAGCTGGTTGACAAATAACTGAGAATTCATTCTTAGGCCATTCCCCTGGGCTCTGAAGGTAGGGGTTTAAGAAGGGAAGAGCGATAGCTGAGAAGTAAACACACGGGTGCTACTCCGTGGTGTTGGTTTGCGGAATCTGAACTTTGATGAAACGGGCGTTTTATTGACCCCGTGACTGTAGCCAAATGCTTGGCTGGACTAGCTCCTTTTTAAGTGGGAAAGTTGATCGCATCTTTTCAAAAGACACCAAGGGTAAGAGGTGGGAAGATTTAACTTCTGCTCTTATAAGATGCATTATAATGCATCTTTCTTGCTTTCATAAGTCCATTGTTAAGGGGGGGTTAAACCATTTATCTCTTACAAAATATACATTTATAATAATATTATACATTTATAGAAGATAAATTGCAGTCTTTTTTTCAATATATTGATGTAATTTTACCAGTTTTCTAGAGAGAGGAAAAGTAATAAACTTTTTTCCATGCCAGTTATTTTAACATGAATAAATCTTATAAATTAATATTACAAACCATTTGTTTATTTTTCCAATTACATAAGAAAATAAAACATGAAAAAAAGTTATTAAATTCAGCAAGTTTTTACAACATTAAAAAAATAACATTTTTATCAAGGAGCAAGAAAAATTCTTTTATTGTCAGATTTTGCAATTACTTTGTAAATATTTGACAAATTTCTTTGAATTAAAACCCAAATAAAAAAAATGTAATGATATATACGGAATGAGGAAAGTCATTCCATACTCAGTGTTAAAAAAATGTTAAAATGTTACCCTAATTTAATTTAATAATTTAATTTAATAAGAAAATATTAAGTAATTAAATCTTTAAATGTAATTGATCTTAGCTAATTATCAACTATCATTATTGACTTTCTTGATGGAGTAGTAAAAGATTTAACTACTTTTAAAGATTTAATTACTTTAGATTGTCGTATTAAATTATTAGATTAAATTATTTAAATTCGATAAAAGATTTAACTACTTTTTAAAAAATCTAAAGTAATTGATAAATTCTTCTTCAGATTGGTCAAATAGATTACATTTATCCCGGTAAACCCTTTCAAGACACAATTAACGTCTTAGCAGCCTCTATTTTAAACGAAAATTTGATAAGTTCTGATATCGAAACAACACTTCTCTCTAGCGAATAGCGTTTACGCCGGGTACAGAGCTGGTGAGAAATCGGAGTCCTTTTTTCGACCGAGCGAGATGCCAACCGGTTGGAAAAACGGGTACTAGAATCGCACTTGTTGTTAACGGGCGGAAAAGTGACGTCTCCAACCCAACCGGGGTACGAGAATAGACCCAGAGACAACGAAATTATTTATATTCCCGGTTGTTGGAGACGCCACTTTTTCCATACTTTAACAACGGGAAAAGTGACGTCTCGCAACCCAACCGGGGGTACCAGAATAGACCCCTAAGTGTGCTATCATCTTTGCAGCAAACTTGTTTTGCAATCGTGGTGTGAAGTTCGTCATGACATCTTCATAGCAATCTTGTTTTGCAAGTGGTCGATTATGCTTTGTTACTTTGTAGGAAATTCGCTTCAAAGTTGCCACATCAAGTTTGTCATGACAAGCTAATATCAAGAAAAATCAAACTTGGCTGCAAGTTTACATGCTGTCTGGGTTTCCTTTAATATTCAGAACGATATCGGCATTACAAGAGCTGAATTGTTTTCCTTCTCTAAAAGAAACAAAATAATGAGGGGCACAAACTGTAAATTTTTTAACTTGAATCTTCGAATAGTTATCATCGAAATGCACATCCTCCGACACGTGACCTGTCGGAGACAGCCATTGGTCAGTCTTATGGGTCTATTCTGGTACCCCCGGTTGGGT
>BGPR01012152.1:7853-46003 GCA_013235015.1 Araneus ventricosus
TGAAGTCTATTTTGGAATGGAATCTATAATTTTAAAGAATTTTCGTAAGAGCAATCTCATTTTGTAAGTTTTGATTGAATGTGTTTAATAATTTGTGAATGGGTCAGCTTCAGTTTCTCAATAAAAAAAACCATTGGTAATTTTAGGAAATTTATTTATTCAAAAAGCAATTAAATTCAGAGAAAAATATCAAATACACTTGAGAATAATTATTAAAATTTTATTATAATAATAGTTTATTCTTCTTCCTAGAACTCAATTGTCTTAAAAGGTCTTTATCGAACAAACTTTTATGAAATTTTCAGAAGAAAATTTAGTGGCCCAAAATGACACTGCCTCAATAAAATAAATTACAATAGACTCTAAGAGAACATTATTCTTTAATATAACTACTATTTCTGTTGGAATTCTTGAATTTTTCCTTTTTAATTTACTTTTGTCACAATTTTTTTTATATATAGTTTGGCGCAGCATGGTCAAATCGATGGCTTTTGCGCCACAAAACCAAACTCAAACTCACAATTTGTTTTCATTGTAACGAAACGTTGTAAGATCAGTACAATTATCTGTACATTGCATTAAGTACCAATAATTTTGTATCAGATGCATCAGATTAAACTTTTAAACAAAGATTATGTGCGTCATAGAGAAAGCATCAGAGCCTTTAAATATGTTTCAAGGAAATTATAATTTTCTGAAGAATGCAAAATTCAAGAATTATATTGTCAATGATGATAGGAGAACAGTTATTGAAAAAAGGATTAATAATGTTAATAATAAGCGAATAGTACAGACGATAATACATGAATTTAACATTCCAAAATAATTGTGTTAGTAAGTTTTGTTTTATTATATTGGATAATTCATTGATATAAAGGAAGATTTTCACGCTTATTTTCTATTCAAAATACCCAAATTTTCTAACAGTTTTTGAAGTTAAAATGGTAGATATGTAGAAAGTTATTTAAACATAGGCAATAAAAACGTATGCATAGCATATTCTTTTTTAAGAAAACTTGACTGTATTCTGTCAACTAAATTGTTAGTGGTAAAAATTTAAATCTAACGTCAGTAAGCTGACGTAGTCAAGGAAGTAGTGAAATGTACCTTTTTCTAGAGTGAGAGATGAAAGTCAGTATCTAAGTATAGAATTTTGTTAGTTATCTTTAACTCTAAGCTGGCGAAGGAAAAACAAAAAAGCAAAGTTGAAAAGAGTTCATCCTTTTCTTCTAACATGGATTTGCCAAATAAGTTTCAAAGAAATAGGGCCAATTTTCGAAAACTAAACCCAGATGAAATTATTGCAGATATTTTTAAGACATGAGTGAAGAAATACAACATTAGGTTTCTGAAAACATATCTTAAAAAGCTGTTAGCATTGTGAATAAAAAATGGTATAAGTTGATACAGAGTTGCAATAAAAATATTATGGACAAAAGTTACAAATTGATAAATTTATTTCTGATTATAACGCAGTAGAAAAATCATTCTTCAATCGTTCTGGTCACCAATAGTCCTCTACTATTTACATTGAGTTGGAAGAATAATTTTTGGAACCAAGTCTGAAATAACTGCAACAAGGAAATGAAAATGTAAAAGCGTTGCTTGGGTTATCATTTATTTTTAAACCTGTAGATTTCGTAATTCATTAACTTTCTGCACAAAAAAACATTCAATTATTTAGTTAATTTTAGACTAAAATAAATAAATTCATTAAGTTCAAATGCAAGCATAAACTGGAAATTAAAAAAAAATAAAATCTGCTTTATGGTTTTATTAAAGTTGGATTCTATTTTCATTCCATTTGATTTTCGAAGTTTTTAATTAAAAATTTTCTTCGAAAAAGACAGAATTTCTTAAAGGAGTTTTCAGTGCGAAATTGAAAAATACTAAATGCGGCAAAAACTCTTTCTTAAGATTCTGGTTTAATTATCTACTCCTAGTTATTTCATTTCTGATACTGATTATAGAATTAATTTTCGATTTCAGCTGAAACGATTTCTTTGAATGTTTGTATGAATTTCTGTTGGTTTTATAATAATTTTCTAGTATTAAAGTTAAATCATTCCTTGATAAGTTCTGTAGTTATTTCAAGAGATTAACAAGGATCCAAGTCTGATCGAAATGCTGTGAATCTGTAAAAATTCATTGAAAATGTTTAAAGCGAACGCGAAGAATTTTACCATTAAAAGTGAAAGTACATACCAGTTAATGCAGATTTTTTCTAATTTATTCTCAAATAATTCATATAAAAAAACTCAAGATTGAAACTTATAAAAACAGGAGAAGTTTTGAAACTTCTTAAAGTTGTTTCTTTGAAAAATGCACTAAAAATAAATAAATAAATGTTAATAAGAGAACCAAGAACTTTTATTGAACGACTAAATACGAATACATACTAGTCCTTTCTTATCTGCTAGGAATTAAAAAAAATCGAGTAAAAATATTCTATAGTTTCTTAGAAAACTTATGAAAATATAGTTTCTTCTTCTTCTTTCTCTGTTTATTCATGAGCAAATATTAGGCACAGTATTGTTTTAAGTAGTAAAAAATGATTGCAAATATAAAATTTAATTACAATATTCGCTCACATTTTTTAGCTATATGTGTATGCATATTTTTTGTTTTAAATAAAAAATACACTTTTTGTCAGGCAAAAATTATAGCAGATAGATAGATGTTCATCGTATATCTTCGTTAATACTTGTCCCATCGGGCAAAGGCAAATAAAGTTTAAGGGATGCTGTTTCATAAAACAACTTTAGAGAAAAAGTTGTAAAATTTGTTAATTCGCTGAAAAGTTAATGCGTCCTCAAAATAAGTGAAAATACCTATAACATTTGGAAGAAATTCCAAATATTTTGAAAATTGGCTGCTAAGAAATGTTTCTGGGCATGACGAAGTTTCAATAAGAACAGCTGCTGTCGGTTCAAATGTTTTCTGTCTGGAAATATTGAAGCTTTCTTTGTAGAGTCAATCAATAAAATCTTTAAAAAATAGACTAAGACCGGAAAATCATTACATATTTAAGGATACAAAAAGAAATTCGGTGTTTGAAAACCACACAACTTAACAGTGGAAAGCTTCATAGATCGAATTTTCGCCCCAGGTTCATTACTTAAACGGAATGAAATGCATCCATTTTTGAAATTTCTCATTACAGGCAATGAAAAATGGATCACATTCGGAAATTGTGTTCGAATCAGATTGTGGTGAAAGCGGAGATAAATATAATTGACAGTTAAGCCGGTATATGCGGCAAGAAAGAACATGCTTTATGTGAGATAGGAAGAAAGTGGCGCTTCATACGATGCAGGGCACAGACTAAATAATAGATTTTGAACTCCGTCCCCTGCACCTTATGATGTGCCACTTTCAGAAAATGGACTAATTAATAGATTTTGAGCTCCGTCTCTTGCATCTTAAGTTGCGTCACTTTCAGACAATGGACTAAATAATAGATTTTGAACCCATCTCCTGAATCTTATGATGCGCCACTTTCAGAAAATGAACTAAATAATAGATTTTGAACTCCGTTTAAATCAATAAATAATATTAAAATAAGAAGAATGAACTAAAGAAAATGAACTAAAAAAAATGAACTAAATGAAAATGGACTAAATAATAGATTTTGAACTCCGTCTCCTGCATCTTATGATGCGTCACTTTCAAAAAATGAACTAAATAATAGATTTTGAACTCCGTTTTCATCAATAAATAATATTAAAATAAGCACCTGAAAAGTAAAATGGTTAAAATTCATTTAATATTATTTCATCAATAAATAATATTAAAAGAAAAGGCGTTGCCTACCATCTTAAAACCTTTGAGTAAGCACATGTTTGATGACCCATTAAAAATTAAGAGAGATTGGCGAAACATTTTGAACAATGTGCTTCATGGTCCTGACTTTGAATCTCCAGCGTCCTATTTGTCTAGCTCTATGCAATATTATCTTAACAGTTCGGAACTGCCTTTAACCCTACACTGCTTAATAATTCATATTTGAATCTCTACCACTTTTACTTTTCTTCAACCAATTTTAAATAATTTTACAATTGATTAATAGAATTATTTTCTTGCTATATTTTTTAGCTTGAAAAAAGAAAATCTCTTAATGGTGAGACTTTTGATTAATTAATTTTAACAATTAATGTCTTATAAATAATTAATTATAAATAATTAATAAATAATTATAAATAATTAATTATAAATAATTAATTTTAATTAAAAATTAAGCTCAAATTTAAAGTTTCAGATTTTCTTAACTGTATTCCCAACCACTCATTTAAATATATGTTAACAATTTTTGTTGAAAAATAAAAGCTGTGCAGTGTGGGGCTCAAAAACGCTTGAAAAATCCTTTGGTTCAGGTTTTTGCCAAAAAATCTCAGAAGTTATGGAGGTATGGTTTTTACCAGAAAAAACAGCAAAGGCTATCAATCAAAACTATACATATCTGTTGTAATAAACGTCTTTTAAAATAACGAAATTATTGCATTTCCTTATCCCTATTTATAAAAAGAAATTATCGCTACTTATAAAAAGAAATTGTCGCTACTTATGAAAAAAAATGGCGCCACTTATAAAAAGTTGCTATTTAAAATAGTTTATTCAATTTCTTGAAAAATGATGTGTAATGATTCATATTTCGACTATATAGCAATATTACATTACAAGAATGCAAAAATTTCTTCACTCTAAACGTTTTAATGTGAATGCAAAAATTTTTACTTTTCAGTTTTCACTTGTGTTTAATATAAAAGGTTCTGGGGCGATTGATTGGGCATTCGAAAGTTGCAAGACCTTTAATTGTTTCTCAAACACATTATTCAGAGTTAGTAAAATTAAAATTTACAAGTACCAATCCAGACTATATTTTTTATTTCTTTAAAATATTTTGTAGTTAAAGTGGAGTTTTTTGCGGTGGCAAATAGAAACGCGAGTAAGACAATTTTTAACCGGCTCTCCCCCTCACCTCCGGAAAAAGTATACTTTCGGAGTGCAGATAAATTTCTTTATAAAATCCATTGGACTAACGATTATTTAATAGGAAGTAAATGACATACAAAATTGACCTTGAACTATATGTTTAAATTCAGTTAGAAATATTCAGAAAGGTCATTAAAATTGTTATAAAATACAGCAAAAAGCAACTGTGCCAACTCTATATTTAAAAATGAGATTGCAGATATTTCTGATGATTTAATGCATTTGGTTATCGAATAAATGACTCATTTCCAGAATGAAAATAGGCAACAACACAATTCAAGAATGCATGCTTCGATGTTGATTTCTGTAGACAAATGAAGACTAATGATTCAGCACTTCCAGACAATTAATAGGAGGCATATAAAGTGTTGTATTGTTTTTTTAATCATGTGAAACACATAGGACATTTTAGCTGGTTAAATCGAATGAAAAGTTTTAAGAAAGCTCTTTTATTCCAACCAAATAAACTAAGTAGACTTATATAAACTACAATTAGTAAATTATTGGTATTGATTAAAATAATTTTCCACCGGTAAAGGATATTTTTCACTTTGAAACAGATTTTTTTACAGATCTTCCGAATAACATCGAATATCTTCGTTTAGTCAGTAATTTCGATTTGATACAGTTGTTTTTATGTTTGGTGTTTTTCTTTTTATCTGAGATTTGGATGCATCAGATTATTTGAAAATTCCCTCGAAAGATACATAGCTTTGATTGATTTCTATTTGTACAATTACAAAAATTTAAGAACTTTTCATTCAGTTTTTGACAAATTTTAATTAAAGAATTTTAAGAATAAAGAATGGCTATAGATAAAGTTTTGATTGGGAAAATATTCAGTTTAAACTTATGAATGTTTCATTTAAAGGTGTATCGGAATTATATACTTTTAGATTAATGAAAGCTGTTATTTCAAAGATAATATTATGAACATCTAAATATATTTCGTAAATAGGGAAGATAACACTTTGATTCGTGTTGATATTAACTTTCAGCTGATAAAAACTTTTTTCTAACGGTTTACTCAGGGAAATTGTTTTAACTCAACTTTATTGGGAACAAGAGGTTCTTTAAATTTCTCATAATAGGACATTTTTTTTGGTATAACAGATATGAGCCAAGCAATGGGACAGAAATGTATTAGTGCTGATGTCATATTTTAAATGAAATAATTTCATTTTGGAAGCCAAGATGTATTTCTAAGTTTTGACATTTGAAAATACCAATAAATAAAATAGCAATGCCTTTTTTAAGAATCGTAGAAGAATATATAAAAATAATGTATTTTTTTTTTTTTAAATTGTGACAAATAAAGCAATCTTATTTTAAAATTAAAAATATTTAGGATGATTTCGAGTTCGAAAACTTATTTGTGTTATAATATAGTTTATGTTAACTAAGATAGAGCTAATTCAAGCTAAGTAAAGGTAGCTAATTAAAATATACTAGTCGATACAAAACATTATTTTATTAATAATAAACGATATTTGTTGCAATTAAGTTATATGTTAAAAACCTTTCTTCAGTGGTGGCGAATACAATTTCAAAATCGCTTATGAATAGCATTGATGTCGCTTAGCTTTAAAATCCTTCCACGCGCATTTCCTACAATTTCAACGTATAGGTGCCATCAGATGTGATTCTTGAAAGAAATTTAAAGACTGTTATCTGTTTACTTTTTAGTTTTTGAAATGATTAAATTCAGAAAAATAAAATTCCTTTTCGCTATTGCTGATCTTCACAGTGTTTCTCTTTTCGTCAAAGATAAGTAATCAAATCCAAAGAAACAATTATTATTTTTATATATATTTCATTCTCCAATAAGGGACCTTCAACATTTCTAAAATTACAATTTTTTTTCAGTTGAATCAAATTTAACGAAAATTTGGAGATGTTTAACTCTATGAGCCCTATTCCGTCTCAAACCGACCCATTCGACAGAGGCCGGACTCAGGCGGTTTCGGGCACCTGAGTGAATTTTACGGGAGAAAAGTGGTTCCTTTCTTTGTTGACAATTGATAGCCCAAACTTGAGTGTCGTCCACCTGGAATTTCTGTAAAGAAAGGGAGGATTTCATTCTGTTTTCGTGAACGAAAATTTACGTCGGTTTTTTAGGTACTGGAATTCTCACTCTAGCCAGGTTCAGAGAGTTAATGCTAATAAGAAGCAAATATATGCTTGATCGAATCACAAAAGTCTTATTCAATTGTTCAAATTCCTCTTGAGGAAAAGGAAGCAACGTTTGAAAACTTGATGATTGCACCCTTTCGCACCTAATGTCTTCAAGTACTCGGTAATAGGGGATGCTTTTCACATTTCGTGGTGCGGGCGACCTGCCAAGCTAATTGTTTTTTCCGCTTCCCGTTTCTTTAAAAAGCCAATGCTGATAATAGAATGTTGCTATCACATTCACCCTAAGGTTCTTGTTAATTCAGAAACTGAACTTGTTTCAATGAACCACGTTGTGTATTATTGTGAACCTTCTGAGCAGTCATAACTTTGTTTGGCTTTAGATTTTTTTTATATGGCAGAAAACCTATCACAAACAGAAAATAGTTGTTTTAATATTAGAGAAAAAGGTAATTTTTTATACCTGTCTTAAATATTGTGCCGTTTGCATTGTTGCATTCAAATTACTTTTAAAGTTCGTAAGCAGTTATCATATTTTTTTAAAAATAAGTTACTCGCAAAATCATTTGCTGTTCTGACTGACCTCTGATTTTAAAATGTGGCTTTTTGGGGGATGTACCTTGCGATTCTAGGTCATTGCAAACTTATAGCCATGTGACATAAACATTATTAAAATGAATGTATAACAGTTTATGATATCTTTAAACCAAGTCTTTTTACATTCGAAAGATTTATGAATTCACAAAAATCTAAGCAAAAATATGAAGAAAATTATTAATTTTAAGACAATATTAATTTTGTACTTTCACCTGCAAATTTTAATGAAACACTGTCATATTAAGATAACGTTCTCAACGTTTTTGTTTACCGCTATTGAAAAATCTGACATAAACAAGAAATTTTACATATTTTACCATTCCCAAATCAATTTACACGAACGCATTAGCTCACGAATAAAGATCCAAAGTTTGAATTAATACTAAATTATTAGTGAATTAACTTGGTGGCACCTTTTTATACGATAATAAAACATACTTAAGGTATGTGCCTACCCTATAAAATCGCCGTTTTCATGAAAATTTTCGAAATTTATTTTATTATTTTCTATTAAAGCTCATACATTTAGGATTCCAAAAATGGATTACTTTAGTTTCTTCGATAGTTAGAAACAAAGTTATTGCCCAAATTATGAACCAGAAGTGAAATTTTCGAAACCGAAACTAATCCATAAAATTGTAAACAACGCATCTAATTATCTATTTCTTTACTCTTAAACAATGTGAATGGATAATTTACTTTTTAAATATAGAATTAAGTTATATTTATTATTGTTTTAGATGTATCTGGCAACTTTTTTTCTACTTACGATATATTTTACCTAAAGAAAATTTCGCTCTCTCCAAACACTGTTATTAGGAACCAAGATAGCAGTTTTATTATTCAAAGCAGGCGATATAGGGCTGATACCTGTATTTAAACATCTTAATGTTAAACTTGAACCAGAAATTATTAAAAAAAGTACATATAAATTGATATTGAGAGAATCAAGAAATCTAAGCGAAAAGTAGAGTCAGAAACAAAATTATCAAGGAAAAAAATTGAAAGCTAAAAGAAAATCAAGATTAATTAAAAATTAAGTCAAAGAAGGACTTACAAATACTGTGAATTTTAAGTTGTTAAAATATGTATATAATGTTTTGTGGGACTTTAAAATCTTTATTTGCGTTTTCTGGAAAACTGTTATTTTCATTTTTTTTGTATTGTGATAAATCTCATTTCTAAAAAGTTTTTTATATATTCAAATGAAATTTTACCGCTATGTTCTATACATTTGTAGGTATGTTGTGAATCTAAAATATAGTTTTAAAGTGTATAATTTTTTTTTTATTTTAGAGCTGCTTTTATTTGAAAAATTTATAGTTTTTACTTGTAAGCACCTGTTGCGAATACAAACTTTTGTATATCTCAGTAACTTTAAGTGGTACTCTAAATATTTTGCTTCAAGACACAGGTAAATGTATAAAAAATGTATTATTGAAAGAAAAAGTGAAATATATGCATTAGAATTTGTTATAGGAAGTTTGGTGTAAACGTCAATTTTTACTGAATTTTGACCAAAAATGGCCAAAATTTCAAAAATAAAAAAAAATGTTTATTAAAATGTCATTTGAATTCACAGTTTTATACAACATTATAACTGAAAACATAAGTGTTGAATAAAAATTTCCTTTTTTTTTTAAAAAAAAAGTGCTCCGAATGTAGGCACACACCTTAAATACGCTAAAAGTTTTGTTGACTTTCATTTATTTTCTGAGTGCAACAAAACTAAATTTTAACGTAGTACTACGTTCCTCCCATTGGGGTCTCAGGAAGGAATTTAATTCGCATGCCAAAACGCTACAAAAAACGTTGTATGGGAGATCCTCTATATCTTGTAACTACATATGTTAAAAACATAACTAATGTCTTATTTTAGAGATAAAGGGTAACAACAGAAGTCACAAAAAAATTGAAAATCGGAATTGTAGTTCAGCGACTACTGAGTCGCAAAGTTGGGCAAAAATACGCATGAATTGGTGACGTCCCACACATTAGGAACGCGCGCACAATTGGATGACGCTCTTGATTGCCACGCTCTCTCGAGCGAAATTTCGAGATTGAGTTGAAAATTTTGTTTCGGAGAAGATTCTGGAAACAAAAGAGAAACCGAGAAACTTCGAGAAACAAAAGAGACACGCGATTAAAGTATTCCTACGCCTTTAACATCAGCGGTTGTTTGAAAAAGACAGCCTCTCGTCATGTTTTTGTGTAACTTATTAATGAGAATTGTTTAATCATTTCTACTCGGGCAGACAATCAAAACAAATTTACTATTCTTCAAGAAGTCCTGACTACTTCACATTCTGCCTGCATTCTAAGGAATGGGACAATAAGATAATATAAAACATATTAAGATTTATTACCAGATCGTCCCTCTCCCCGATATAAGGAGTTTATCATAAAGGAAGGGATATAAAAGATTAATTTTTCTTCATTTTAGTAATATGCGTGCTGCTTCCCACTGAGAAGGGAAATCGTTAATTTCGCGATTTGAATTTCCTTTTACATCATTCGATCTCATGTTTAAAGATAGATTTCACGTTACAGAATTTGCACTTGAGGACGCGACAAAGAATGTTTGACGCTATCTCTCTGACATACCTGCGTTTCCGAAGTTACAATGTTGGCTGTACTCCCTCACGTTTTTGCACCGACGTTCTTCTGTCAGAGAGCACTTTTTACGCCGCTAACTTATTATCTTGAAACCAGCACCTTCTGATAATTTGCCAGACACATCTGCCGATCGGGCTGGGAATTAAAAAAAGCATAAATATTTTCATAAGAATTCAGGGAAGGGTTCGGCTTGTTGACATCAAGAAGAGAAATGCTCGCGAGGGAGAGGAAGAGTCATACTTCATTAAAAGTTTAAAGTAATGTTACAAGTCAAGGTCCATGAATGTAATTCAAGTTATGTTTCTAGTTACTGATATCACTTACTTTTGTGTGGTATTTTGTGACCTATTATTCTTTTCAAAAATATCTAAAACACAGATGTCACACTCAAATGCTAGTACGGGCCAAATAAACAAGGTCAAAGTTTATACAGGCAGCAAAAAGAAAAGAAATAAAAAAACCATTCAATTTTTATAAAAACTGTAGGTTTACTTCGAAAACACATTATAAAGAAAGTTTTATAGTATATTTACGCTAAAACCACATTCATAAAGTTTATAATAAAAATTAATTGCTAAACTTCTTTTATTCATTCATATTATAAATAAACTACTGATCAGCGTTATAAATAAACCGCTTTCTCGCAAAGACTGATTTTAGTGTTGTCGTCGCGTATTTGAATATCTAAAGCTTTGTTTCTACGGCATGTTGTTTGACGAGCCTGGTGTGTATTTGTCATTTTTCACGCCGCGGAAACGTAAAGACTCGTTGTTGTTCGAGATGGCTCGACCTTTTCCGTGAATGTCGGTAAACGCTCTGACATAGAAGGATGACAAACCTCAGTACCACAATGTTCAGATTTGCCAAGCCACGCGCCACGCTCAGTACCACAATGTTCAGATTTGCCAAGCCACGCGCCACGGTAACGGCGCGACCGGTCGGAATTCGGTGAAAGCTGGTGGTTGGGAAAGAAATGCAGTAGCTTAAGATATATTTATCAAGAAATGCATGCTAGATACTGGTGGTTGAGCTAGCCTGTCGACAGGAGCCAAATAAACAAAACCTAAGTTTATGTGGACCGCAAAGAAACCAAAATTTCAATTTTTTTCGAAACGTAGGTTTATTTCGAAAACACAGATGAAAAAAAGAACAAGCCCCGCTTTAAAGTTAAAGTTTTCGTCCTGACAATTGGCATGTCTTCTCTGCTAACATCTTTCATGCTTCTAGGTTCGCAGTGATAAATATCAGTAATTCTGGATCTGATAGGAGAGACTCATTTCCTTTAATATGTGAAAATAATTCCTCGCACCGATAAGTACTTCCAAACATGAAAATAATTCCATATGCTAATTTTCAAGTGTTTTTAAACTTGACCGGCAAATATTTGTAAAATTCAGGCTATTGGTGGAAAAAATGGTGCGTTGATGTAACGCGATTAGTATTCGGTCATTGGTGAATGTTGGGGGTTCTTTATTAATAATTATGTAAAATTAGGAATTTAAGAATATGAGATATAAAGTTTTTAATAAAAATTTGTTTCATCCAGTTCTGTTTGGTGGGCGGCAACGGCACTCGTCGTGGACCACGAGTTTGACATCCTGATCTACAATCCTCTCGAGTTCGGAACAAAAACGTCTTCTGACATGCAACAAACCAACCACAAAGATGTATCTTGCTTTAAAAGAGCCAGATAAGAAGCGATTTTCTCGTCGAGAATCCGGAAAGATTTCCCTAGTTTCCAAAACGATATTTTTTGTCAAAATTTATTTAAAGACATTTCACATCTCTTTGCTTCACAAAATAAAGATTAATTTGAGAAATATCTTTTTTTAACAATATAAAATCATCTGCAATCGCTTTAATAGCTCTCAGTCATAGATAGTTAGTTACAAGGAAAAGGAGAGTTCATAAAAATTTCTGAAGCGTTGAGGTGGTGTTGCAATGGGCTAAAATTAAGTAATGGGCTTTACAAAAAAAATCGAACAGTTAGGAGATGCTACTCTTAATAAGTTTATTAAAAGCTGGCGTATTTTAGGGTTATTTTATACAAGAAAAAGCGTTCCAGACTATATAGACAATATAAATAGACTATATATTAAATTTTAGTACATTTATAATAATTTAGGGTTTATTATTATTTAATTTATTCAGAGATTTTAGTATGACGCAGAACTAAAGCAATATTTTAGTTCAAACACCTCTGTTCTTTTTGCTCAAAGCTGATGAAATGTTTATGTATTCACGAACTAACATATTTCTGAATCACGAAGGAATTGCAGCTTAACCCGGGAGGACTCGCGGGGGTCATTTTATGACCCCATGCCCTCGGAAAACTTTGATTCCTAGAAAACTAGCAACCTGTTCATTTCTTTCTTATCAGTAGCTGAGTTAGTCACCCCCTCTGCCTTTTTTGAGTATTTTGAAAGTTTTTTCGGAATTTTTCGTCCCCTAATACACGTTTGGTCAGTTACTGGGGTTGTGGAATGACCCCGCGCGTCCTTCCGTTTGTTCCACAGACCGGTTATTTCACGCGGTTCATGCGGTCTGCTGGTTGTTTTCCTAGCCGAATTGAAGCATTTATTTGTTTCTCACAATGCCGACTCCATACGAAAAAGAAATTTAGCGTTTACGTCAACTTCTTGCTGAAGTTGAAACTGATAAAGATCCAGACCTTGACAGTGAAGACAATGAACTTGAAGATGTTTTTGAAGGGAATTTTTCATGAAAGTTTCAGCGACCATGATGCGGAATCGGAAGAGGACGGAGATTCTGGAAATGAAGAAGTGAATAACTCGGAATGGTTTACATCAAACAATGGCGTACAGTGGAGAAAGAAACTTTAAGCAGAATATTCGTAATCGTTGTCATAATATTGAGTCGCGCTTACCTAGAACAAAAGGAACAGAGAAAGATGCGACAAGCCCTGTGAAGAGTTGGGAATTATTCATCAGCGATAACATAATACAGTTAAGCTGAAGAGTGAACAGATATATTTATTGAGAAATGCGCACCAAACTTTTCACGTAAAAGCGATGCACGAAAAACAGACCCTCTAGAAATCCGTGCTTTATTAGTGGATAATAATGGAGTAGATTTAAATTTTTATTAAGCACTGTATTCTTAATGTCTAAAAGTCAATAGCGTTATTTTTTCAACTAAAAATATAATGTTTTTAACCGCGCAGGGTTGAATTTCAGTTTGGGGGCATTCTATGACCCCGGCGCGTCAAGAAATTCAATTTTTGTGGAGTACTGGCTAATGAATCAATTACTGAGCTGAAATTTGGGAAAATTTGTCTTGCTTTCAAAAGTCACATTTACTTTTCAAACTGCTGAAGATTTTTACTCAAATGAATTCTATTTGTTGCGGAGTATTGCTCTTTATCTCATTAAATGAAACGTCACTGAATAGAATTTCTAAGAACCGATGTTACTCTAGAATCCTGTGAATGCTGCTTTAACTTTTGTCTCGTTTCGTTAAATTGGAAAATCGCTAACGTAGGATGGGAGTTGAATGACACTTAATTAATCGATTGTGCTGATACATTTCCAACTCTTATTTTAACACGTCTTGGATTGCAATTGCTATAATCTGGATTGGTTTATACGGGAATTTTTGCAGGTATTGTATAAAATGACCGTAAATATTTTGGCAATGTTTGTGATCGCACTTCGGACTTATTTTTCAAAATTAATAACAAAATTTATAACATAATTGGCAAGATTTAATTGAATTGAAATTAAAATCGTGTAATAAACATGCATGAGGGAAATAAATGCTTGCAAATTTGTTCTCTCTGTGGTTTCTAATAACCAGTAGAACAACTTTTAACACTATAAAATCGTAGGAAAAAACATTAAATGCCCTGTAGTGTCAAATCTTTAATGTGGATTTGAAACATGATGTAGAAGTTACAACATGAATATATCTGCCGTTATTATAGGCATATTTTTGTGTGGAATAGCTAAGATCTTTAAAAATCATGAACACTTTAAAGAATTCTGTAATTTTCCTTGGTAAATTGGTATTCTTGTAATTCTTGGTATTCTGTAAATTCCACTAACATAATAAAACTATTTATTTGCTAATGATATGTCCCGAAGGAAATATACACCAGTGATTCGAAGAGAAAACATTTCAAACAAAAATGGGATTAATTAAGTTTTTTTTTCTCTTTCCGGTGAATTTATGCAAAAATTAAGAACATCTGGTTTATTCTGTCAGAAATCCAACATTTTTTTCCTGCTCGCTTTGGAAGAATTTTGCTTTTTCAGTGCAGGTGATCTTTTTTTACCAGCACGGGTTGCTAATTACCTTTTAGCCGATGAATTTTATTTTCAAGGATATTAGGCTGGAAGCCAGAGACGATGTTTAACGTCATGCGATATGTGAAGGTGCGCTTTCACTTGTGTTTTTGTTGTTGGTCCTTGAGCCTAAAAGTGTGTGTTAGGGGGTTACAAGGTAAAATCAAGGTATTTAGAGGAAACCGTGCAAGGTATCACGTTTATACGAAAGAAAAAATGATTCATTTAAGGAAAATGTTTACAGTATTTGAAAATATGTTTTTCTACTTTTGCAGGAAATGACGTCTTATAAAAATGAAATTAATAAAAATCACCCCAATTGAAAAAAAAAACTTTTAAACCTGTCGCATTTTATTTAAGCTTAAAGTTGGCTTAAATTGGCAAATATGTTTGGTTATTTGAGCGAGTAGTTTATGAATGGTATTATTATTATCAGCGAGATTCCAATAACTTATTAAACTTTATTTTCTTTCATAAAAGCTTTTTCAGCCGCTGATTGGTTAAAAATCATGAAATGCCAAGCTCCATAACTTGCTCAGTTTTAGCCGCAGAAGAACGGACCTTTTTTGTTTAAAATGTTAGAATGTCAAGAATATTTTACTAAATATGACTGTTAGGACTGGGGGACAGTATAAAAAGTTAGATTTTGTAACATTTTCAGGAATGTATTTATTCACACAAAAACATATATTATAATTCTTCCCTTCATTTAAAGCATTTTTCCAATTGGAATTATATCTCTATCTCTAACGGTTTAGAAATTAGCGATTGGACCATGATAAATATGGACACCCTGTATACAGCGTGGCACTTCACAACCCACTTTTTCTTCTCACAATTTATTTTAAGCTCTATGTTTTGTGTTAGAGTATGATAACCACCCACAATAAACCCCACCTTCCCATATCTTAAGATAATAAGAACAGAGGTAAGAAGTTCATTCCCACCTCAGCTGAGGCTGAAAAATTCCACATGGCCCCTACTTCGTCACAGCACACGAAAGAACTAACAGTACAACGTTCTTTCAACGTGGCTGGTCTCAGGTTCTGAGTTCTTCCCTTCGCCATTGTCTGCCAATCTTTTTGACAAAGGTCTT
The DNA here is from genome assembly GCA_013235015.1 of Araneus ventricosus. Lineage (NCBI taxonomy): Eukaryota > Metazoa > Arthropoda > Arachnida > Araneae > Araneidae > Araneus > Araneus ventricosus. Next base: position 23,592 of record BGPR01012152.1, read on the forward strand.
TTTTTAAATACCCCTGACTCCGATGGATCACAAAGAGTTTTAATTCAAAGTGCCGAGTCTGTATTTAGGTCAAATGTGCAGCCGTATCGGCTACGGTGGTATTCAAGGCAAAGGTGGCGGGTCTGCTTTCCGAAAGGTGTTCCGGGTCTGATTTTCCTGGAGGAATTCGGTGTGGTTTCGATCTGGATGAGTGTGAAGTGTGACAAAAAGCGGATTTGGGATAATTTCTCAGGAGGTGTGCCATAGAAAGTGGATATTTTTTGAAAAAAGGATATCTGAATCGTTGGTGGCATCGTTCCAAGTGTGATATGGATTACCTGAGATGAAACTTATGTATCTGAAATCTGAGTAGAGTAAGTTTATTTAATTTTTTATATGCAGGCAAGATTCTACTTTATGAATAATCATGCGATAATGCCTTCCAAAACTAGTGAAATTAACGATAAATCTTATCAAGATGTTTTAAAAATTTTGAGACTTAATTTGAGACTAAAATTTAAAATAAAAGTTAACTTTTTTTGTTATAACTTAGAACAAATTTCTAATAAAATTACTTTATAAATGTGAACGCAGTATTTTTCATTCATTCCATAAAAATACCGAACAACATTTTCTCTTATTTTTGAGAAGTAATAGAACTTGACAAGCAATTGCGAAATTTCAATCTGCGTGATATTTTTAATAAAAAATTTATTTTAAAAGAGATAAAGCAATAATTTATAATTATCAATTAGGAATGTAATAATTATTATGATTTTGGCCTTTCCTTTGAAAAAGACTGTAAGATTATGAAATTTAATGAAAAAAGTTTTCATTTTATTATTTCGAGTACTTTTTTGGATGGTGAAAAGATTTTGATTTGCGAGATAATGATACTTCTTTAAGTAGAATCTTGGGATAAATGTAGTTTTCTATACAAGTTCCAAATGCACTTTATAATTTTGTGCTATATAAAACAATCCAAAAATACAGACAGAATATGAATTCCACGAACCTTAAATTAAAAATTTGTAAACATGAAACGCAATAACTGTAGTTGCAAAATCAATCAAAATACTATCCAAAAATTAATTTAGCTCCTGAACGCGGAAAACTGAAGATTAAAGTAACAAAAATAAGCAAATAACAAAACAGTAAAAAGCTATTTGTCATTCTTTAGCGTTCATAAAGAATATTACAAATCTTAATCATTTCTAAACCAATCTTAATTAGAACACTTCCGTGCTATCCGCATTGTTATAATTTGGGAAAAACTTGATACGCTTTTAACTTTGAAAACCCTTTGGGTATTGATAAAAACAAAATGAAAATAAATGAATCGTTTATCGCAGAAAACCGCATGAGTGATTTGTTTCTTCAAAATTGCATTTCTGCTGTTTTCACATTCTAATGGGAAATTTGCATAATAAGTGAAGAAATCACAAGAGACAAGTAAAGTCACTTGATAGGAATATAGAGCCTACCAGATGAAAAAAAATTCAATCATTAATTTAAAAACTTGCCAATTTCTTTTTTCACTCCCCCTCCCCCAAAGTTTGATATTATTGAGTCGTGTGGTTTCTGTAGTCGTCGATTCAAATGTAAAAATGGTAATTTTAAATTTGAAAATCTGCCATTTGTTAAGATATCTATATACATAATATGGAAACTTCTGGGAAAACTTTCGGAAATTTTTAGTTGGTTATTTCAATATTTTGGGAATTAAAACGCGTTTCAGTTTTGTTAGAATAATATTTAGAAGAGAAGTTAGAGACATTTAAAAACCACTTACCTTTAACTATAAACAACAGATATAGTTAACTTCAATAACGACATTTGTAAAGATAATTTTAATTCTTGCTTCTTGTAGAAAAATATCTAAGAGCTCCAAATTTTGGTATTGAATGAGAAGAATTTTTATTATATTTTGCACAACATTAAGAATGTTTGAAATTAAAAATCGAGTAACAGCTTTTAAATTCATAGGCCTTTTTTGCATAACAGGGCTGAAAAAGATTTGAAATACAGAAGCGATTTTCCCCGTATAACTTGACGTATTTCAACGATTTTAGAAGCAAACGCATTGCTTTTAGTATGAAGTACCAATATCTATAATTAAGGTGGAAAACAATTTTCATATATTTCATATAAATATTAATTCTTTTAATATTCATCATAAATATTCATATTTCATTCATTTTCATATAAATATAAAAAAATGGACTTACTAAAGCTCTTTCATGGAAAAATAAAAGGAAACCTATTTGCAAAAGTTTAAAAAAAACTAGTAATTATAATCTTACAGTAAAAAAGAATTAACTTTTCAGAAATTTTTTTCTCTCTTGAAGTTAATTTTATATTATTGTTCTACGGACGACCTGGGTGTATTTGTGCACAAAGACTTACAGAAAACAGTCTGGCGGATTTCCAATTTTGGATGCCATTTTGCAATATAAATTTTAATAAATATTTTTCTTTAAGGCTATTAATATTTTAATTGCAATAACGATCCATTCGAATGCTAAATGACAAACGAAATTAGCGCTCGTTCTGCACGTGATGAATGTTAAAGGTTAGGTAATTTTCTAAACATCTAACGCAATAAATTTAAACCGTTGATATATGCATGTCGATAAATGTCGTTAATGGGCTTTATGAAAAACTAACTTTTAATTTGTCACCGTGTTTCTTTGTATAGAGATTCTAAAGACCCCTCCCCATGGAATTCTGGTACTATGCCAATATACAAGCTGCATTGGGTTATGTAATGAGACATAGGTATAGGAAAATGGTTTCACATTAGAATCTGGGACATTGTTAAAAAATGTAAATAAGTTTTGGAATGTCCATCTATACGTCAAGTCAGAGAGATGATTTTCCTTTCGAACATTGTCTTGTTTAATCTAGCATATTTTTTATTTCTATATGGTGACAATCAATCACAGAAAGAAAAATGTAGGCTTCTTAATTCGGTTTATTTATTTATACATTATTATTTATTGAATGCGTGCCTTTTGAATTATAGCTGAACATTTCGTTTGGAGAATCTTTAACTACTTTATTAACAGCAAATATCAGAACTCAAGAACTCAGATATATCATGGGTTTCATTTAATGTAGTAACCAAATATAATTCTGGTGTACCAGCCGGTACTATCGAAAAGCAGAGAAGTATAAAAAGGTTTACAAAGATATATATTATCATCAGATATATACTATAGGAGAAACTAGGGATACTTTACCCTACTTTTACTTTTTCTTATATACACTGTAAAAAAAATCCCGTAAAATTTACGGTTTTAAACTGGCAGCTGGGTTGATTGTGCAAAACCGTAAAAGTTACGAAGTAAATCCGTAGGCACAACGGGTTTTTACCATACAGGAGCAAGTTTTTCCGTAAAAGTTAGGAAGTAAATCCGTAGTCACAACGGTTTTTTACCGTATGAAATCAAGTTTTCTCCGTAAAAATTAAGTCATCGAAGTAAGTGACGTCATTGACTGAGTTGAGTTGATTTTTTCCTTCTGTTCGAGTTGAGTTGAAATGTGCATTATCAATTAGGAATATTAATTAATCAAGGCTTAATTATTAATTTCAATTAGTTTAATTAATATAATTTTTAATTGAACTTACTTGGACGATTTCGATGCAAGAGGGTGACAAAACTTCTAACTCCTTCGGGCCGGGGATCGAAACCGCGTTCATAGAAATAAAAGGCAATCACTCTAACCACTAGACCACCGGGGACTTCTTAAAATGAAGTAAAAATAATCTATTTGAGTTTTAAAGTCACTATACCTCTAGTGGCGCCACCTAGTGGTGTAAAAATCAACTATTGCCAGAACACGTGTTTTAAGGTTAGCTTTCATGAGTGACAATAGGTTACTGCAACATGTATAAACAATAGCGGAGATGGAACCCTATTAAAAACATGAAATGAATGCAATAAAATTACATTTAAGAAAAGGGAAAGTTATCGTACGGAAAGCAATACCGTATGACGAAAAATAGAATTTGAACTGACGGTTTTAAACCGTTTATGGCTGGAGCGGAAAACGGGGAAAAACCGTTTTGTCAACAAAACAGCTTTAAACCGTCAAATATACGGAAAAAGTCCGGGAAAAAAACGGATATTTTTTACAGTGTATCTCGAATATTTGAATTGTTAGGATCGTAAAAGGATTTGTTTTTAAGAATGAGAAATGCACTTATGCTAAACTGGCATCTCATTTAATTATAAAATAAATATATTTCATGAAATCGCCTAGGTTCAAGTATCCCTAAACTTACAAATACTTGACACTATCTAGGGATACTTGACCCTATGGGTAGGGCAACTTGAACCAACATGCAAAAAGTATTTAAATTATTTTGATGATTTGTATGTACACGAAATTCAGATATAAGGTTAAAACTTCTGTATTAAAAAAAGGTCTTTATTATCAAAAATATTACTGAAACTATTATAAAAAATTAAGTCATATGAAATCTAATCTATAAAACGCAGTTGTTATTAATAAAATCTAATTCATAAATTAAATTAGTTTAGTTATTCATTTAAATTTAGTTATTAATTTAAATTTAGTTATTAAATTAAATTAGTTCAAAATTTAGTTAAGAATTAAATTATTGAGTTAATTAAAAGACACAAATTATAGTCATGCAACTGGGGACCTAGCAGCGTCGTTAGCACGTTGAAGAGTTGCCGGTTTCGGAAAATTAGAAAAAAAAAAAACAGAATAGCATCAAAATGAAAAAAAAAAGATTTAAAACATATACAAAACTAGAAATTGAGAAGATAAATAGATTTATTCGGTTTTACTAATATTTAAAGAAAAATAAAAGCAATAGAATAAAATATATTTTAGGAGAAAATTCAAATCAACAAAGAAAGACGAATTCAACGAAACAACAAAACGTTAAATAAAACCAAACGATGACAAATAATTCCAACAAAAGATTTTTATTAAAATAATAAATAAATAAATAAATTTTCTTTCTCAAAAGAGAAAAAAATAGAATAAATAAACTTCAGTTCTTTTTCAAATTATTACTAAAATGATTATTTGCATTATTTGAAATTACCCCATTAAAAAGAAGTTTCATTCATTAAATAATTATCAAAATTAAATATTCATTTTTAAATCATTATTCTCTATATTTGAGTTGCCATATTGCCGACAAATTCCACCGCACCAGAAAATTGATCCAACCACACAATGCGTTTCGGTCGGCTATGACATCGAAGCTGCAGTAGCTTTTTGGTAGGGTCAAGTATCTCTACTGGATAGGGTCAAGTATCCCTAACTGGATAGGGTCAAGTATCCCTAACTGGATAGGTTCAAGTATCTCTAACTTGACTTTTTTTAAATAATCTAAAAATTAAACCACTTAGAATTAAGATCCCGCATAACATAGTGTATCAAATTAAAGCTAGAAGTATGCTTAAAACTCATAAATATTTTAATTCATCATATATTTAGTAGTAAACTTCATATCCAATGAGGAATGAAAAAGTGAAAATTTACTTTTGTACCCCCAAAACATATTTACCTACACATCATTACGATGGCTTTTCAGATTGGAGTGGAAACCCCCTCCAATAGACCATATGACCAAAGGTCAAATAAAAATGGAACACACAAATTACCAATTATCTCACAATCTGAGAAAATCACGTAGGGTCAAGTATCCCTAGTTTCCCCTGCGTCTGAAGTACTGTACATTTTTTAAAAATCTACTAGACTATGTTGAGATATAAATATATTAAAATGTTTCTAAGAGCTTATTTTATATGTAAATCGTAAAATAAGCTATTAAAATATGCGAAAAATGTTGATTATCAACACATAATGATTACTAATTTTTTCATGTGATTATGCTTAAGATATCGGCAAAAAATTATTTTTAATTTAGATGGATTTTTTAATGCAGTATCTGAAATTAAATATGTCACATTTTAAAAATGTTTTTTGAAATTTTTTGGTTTACGGAGAGATTAACACCTTCAGTAAATAAGATTTGTAATCATGCAAACAAAGATCAAATCATGATAAAACTGTTTGAAAGCTTTTTGTACTTATTTTATTATTCCAGAAGTGTTAGAGTTCCGTCTCCTAATTTTAACGTCAAAATGCTTTCAGAAAACTTATTTAACATTATTTTCGATGAAAAAAATGTTAAATAAATGTCACTATTTCAGTCCCCTTTTTTATTTAGCATAAAACTTCGTATTAGCATACATAATGAAACTATAGCAACAAAAGTAAACAAAAAAGCAAAAAAAGTTTCAACTTCCGTCTGACGTTTTGCTTTATTATTTTTTGTATTTTTAGATAAGGGCAGTTAAATGTAATCTCGTGTAGTCAAGAAAAGAGCATTAAAATTAATATTCAAACTTTAAAAATATTTCAATATTGCGAACGCTTTTCAGAGGAGAATTTTTCCGATTTCAAAAACAGGTATGCTGTAAAAGCGTATAGCAATTAAATTTGAATTTTTTTGTACTATAGATTGAGTTTCACCAGTGCTGGAGTACGTTTTATTTGTCCTTTTAGATTTAAAATTTCGTTATCATTTTATTTAAACAACGAATTCAGGAAGATTTCGATGTAAAATTCTAAGCTTTTACAGTTTTCAAATATCAATCGAAATTCGTTTTTTCCCCTTTATATTTCAGTCAATTTTCTGCGTGATATCTTCCAGATGATAATAAGAAGTTAATGAGTTTTTCTTTTATAAATCACCTTCCACCAGTACTCTAACAATACAATGTATTTTAATAACATTACTGAACCAGCCAACAACAATTTTTTCTTACAGATTATACCCTCTTCTATTTAAATTCCATTTTTAGAGTTTCTGTTTTATAAAATTACACTCAAGACTCTACTGCATTTCAGCGATAAAAAATGTTTTCAATTCTTTTAATAAACGCTTTAAAATGCTTGAAATTTTTCTAAGCTGTATAGGAATAACACTTTCTTAATAAAAATGTTATGTAATCATTAAAACACTTTAGTTTGAAAATAAGCAAATTCAGAACGAAATTCTTACTGGTCTATTGTATTAAATTAATTCATTAGAAAAAAATTTCTGAAGTTTATTTTTTCTATGCTAATCTCCATTCGCGCAAAGATGACTTATAAGCAAAACTGTTTCTGAGTATTGATATTTCCAAAAAGTATTGATATTTCCAAAACACATGTTGCAGTTTGTCAATGATTTCTCCAACAAATGTAATTAGAATTATACAACTTTGTTGTCTAATTTATATAAATAACTGAACTTTTAATAACTTAACTTTATACTTTTTATAATTTTTAGGTTTATTTAGAATTTGATTTGTTACTAAAAAAGCAAAATGACTTCTATGGCCTAAATAAAATGAGCGCATATAACTCTTTTGTTTTTGTTTTTACTCACACGAAGACATTCTTCCCATCACGTTTGTAATATATAAAAGATAGAAAGGTTGATTAACAGAAATCTAGCCATATAAATAAAAAACTACATAAATAAAAATGTCTAAATAAAAATATGTTATGTTCTTGCGATTATGTGTGATGCAACTGAACACTTATGATTCTAATAAATAGAAATGCTTATAATATATAGAAAAAACTTTCCCTCTGTCGGTTTATCATTGTTTTATTTTTTCCCCTGTTCTAATATTCTTCGGCAATGCCTTTGGAAACTATTATCCGAAAACAGAAATAATTTTTCTTCCCTGTTGAATTCCACAATGTTTCTAAAACACAATTTTATCTAAAATCCCGATAGCTTGTCCAAAAACAGATATATTTAATATTTTCATTAGACGGAATGGCAAAGCGCGTGTGAATAAACGCAGTAACTGACAATGTACTGCGTTTATTCACGTATGTAATATTTTCGTTCAATGCGAATGGATACGCGCAAGCAGATAAATAAAATAATTGAAATATATGTGATATTGTCTCTGAATGTGAATGACAGCACGCATAGTGAAAGTGATGTAAATATTACTCGTTTTGTGTTTAGCTTCGTCGAACACTGAAGAAAATTAGTATGTATTTTGGAAAAGCCCATCTTCCCCCTGAAGCATTTACTCCAAATTTAATACCGAACTGTCATTTTACCAATTATTGTGCATTTGTTTGGTATTCTTTTTTATGGAATTTGCAATTGTGCCTATATCATTTCCCCTTGAAATTTGTTTACTTATTTCCGTAAGCCCTGTGACACACAAGGTGTCATTTTCTCAAGAGAATGTAAAAAAATGACGGGAGGCTATCTTTTTCAAACAGCCGCTGATTTTAAAAGCGTAGGACTACTTTACTATTGTATTAAATTTGTCGAAACAAAATTTGCAACTCAATCACGAAATCTCGCTCTCGAAAACGCGGCAAACTAGAGAGTCAGCCAATTATGCGCGCGCACCTCATGCGTGTGATGTCACCAATTCATGCGTATTTTTGCTCAACTTTGTGACTCAGTAGTCGCTGAACTACAATTCTGATTTTCAATTTTTTTTGTATATGCTGTTGTTACCCTTTATCTCTAAAATAAGACATTAGTTATGTTTTTAACATACGTAGTTACCGAGATATAGAGGATCTCCCATACAACGTTTTTTGTGGCGTTTTGGCGTGTGAATCAAATTCCTCCCCAATGGGAGGAACGTAGTCCTACGTTAAAAATCACATGACGAATTTAAATCGTTGCACTTTCGAGTCATAGTACACTAGCATAAACAAACAACACATAGTCTACTATCGGACGGACTTGGTCCAAATTTGATCCAGACCTACAATTTTGGCATAAAAACTGTAAGTCAAATTTCATTCATATAGTTCACAATATTTTTCAGTTATCAAGTTCACATAACACAAACATGATTTCAAAAAATGGATTTTTCGGAAGAGTTTTCAAAATCTGAGTACAGTTGTATACGGAGGTTTGCTTACTAATTGATCTGTGGAATGGATTCGTCCGCTCCGTTCCCTCTTTTCTCCTGACTAAGGGTGGTGGGAGATATGAATGACAGGCCTTTCATCTCTTATATCTCCCCTAAGGGTCCCTTTAATGATCACTCTCCCAACCTTCTTCTCCCTCCTTTCCGAACAGCAACCGGCCGAAATCTGCCCCACTTGTATAGAAGTTGCATGGCCGGTTACGGCCGGCTTAGGAGTCAGAGTGTTAAGAGTGGAGATTTATCAAAATGTCGAAATCGAATTTTTCTATCAAAACAATGGTTTGTCTTTGTATACCTTCATGTTTGTGAAATAAGAAAGTAGGAAAAATGTAGTAAAAAAAGTTCTTATATTCTATGATATAAAATGGTGCTATGTTTAACTAAATGCTTAAACGCATTAGACGTATTTTTCAAAATTTGAAAGTAATTAAAATATAAATTTGAATGTCGCATAATAACAAGAGTTACATAATTTATCAAAATTCAATATGTGTAATAATTGACAAAATTTAGCGAAATTTTGTTAGTTAAATTTTAATTATTATTATTGATATTTAATTAAAGTAGTCTAGTAACTGATAGTTAAGATATGAAATTATTAAAATAGTATATAGTCATCCAGAACTAACAAGTATGAAAAGTTTCAGAACTATAGCGTATCAGAAAGTGAATGAAGAAACGATAACCAAATTCCATCTTTGTAAACATAAAGCAACAGAAATGAAATTAAAGTGTATAATAAGCATCGCATTGTGATTTAAGTTTCACTAAGAAATTTAAAATGCAGTTATTTGTTTTTGGTCCATGGCTGTATGTAACTATCCAAGGGAGAAAAATTAAAGGAGATTCAAACCCCTATTTCCAAATATCCTAGCATGATGATCAGGGCCAACCTAGGTCATATCCTAGGGCGCAACCGCCAGGGGGAGCATGTACAGAAGAAATAACAACCAAATATTTACACATTTTTCAGTGCAAAAAGCCATACAAAATTATGTTTTTAAAATTTACATTTGTTACATCTTAATATAAATAAAAGTCATTGTGGCTATGTATGTGGGTATGTACCACTTCTACTCCTAAACTAATGGACTGTTTTCAACCAAATTTTGCACACTTATTATTTAAGACAAGGGGAAGACACTTATGAACTTTTCTAAGTTCAAAAGTTAATTAAACAGTTAGTTAATTAGAAATTAACCGAAACCGTTTTCCCGCCGTAACTACGGAGCAAATTGCCCGACAAAAAATATTTTTATACCATCTAAAATTTTAAAATTTGACCTTTTCAATGATACTAATTTTATATATGCGACATTTTTTCTTCAATTTTTATTAATTTTTTAAAGTTTAATAATTGTTAATTACGTGCAGACGATTTTGAAATAACGCAAATTTATAGCTACCCCGTTGATAGGCAACGGTTAAACTTAAGTAATTTACCTTTATTTCTGAAATTTTTGCTTATTTTTGTAAATATATTTTATGTAAGAAGAGAGCGAACCGTCAACTTTTAAAAGCACCAAATCTTATTAAAATTTCAGTTAATTGGAAATTAAGCAAAACGTAAACTATTTTTACACATAATAAAAGTTTGAAAAATTAACTTTTCATGACACAACTTTCATTTCCGTTCCATTCGTTGCCCTCATTTTAATAATTTTTCAAAAATTAAATTGTGCATAAAATTTACAATTTAGAACACTTTTTTTATTGTTGAAGAACAAGAATACATAAGAACTGTTACTAGATCACAATAGAAGAATTTTGTATGAAGACGAAATTTTTTAATTCATATTTATTCTAACGCTTTTTCTCAATGAAAAATTTACTATGTAATTGTCTCAAAACATCCGTTAAAATCTTTCTTAAACTGCAATGTTTATGAACAAAATTTGAAGTACCTATGCAATAAATACTAATAACTTAAGGAGAAAACTAGCTATCGGCGGTTTTTAAAAATCGTCTGGTTCAACTGATATTCTCATTTTAATTAAAAAAACATTTCAGACGATAAAAGAATTTTGGGTATTGTAATTTTCTATACAAAAGCAGATTTTACTTTCTCTTATACGAAGTATACAAAGAGAAAGTATTGTAATCGTCAAAAAATTCGAACTCGAGATTTTGACGAATCTCCACGTTTTAGACCTCCCTGAGTCCGAAAAACACAATTTTGGAATTATGTCTCTCTGTATGTCTGTGTGTGTGTCTGTCTGTGAACACGATAACTCGAAAACTATTAGAGCTACGGGGATGAAATTTGGTATGTGGTCTTTAAACATAATTTGTAGGTTTGTGTCAAAAGTTGGACAAAATCCGTCCACGGGAAGTCTGTCTATTTGTATGTCCGCGGTCATGTGAACGCTATAACTCAAAAACTTGAATAGCTAAATGGATAAAATTTGGTACACAGTTTTATCGTCATGAATGTAGGTCCGTATAACAGTTTGGGCCAAATCCGTCAAAAAGAGGCGTTCAAATTGCATATTCAATTTCTTTTAATCCGATTCTCATGCGCATGCGTATTGGTAGCAATCTGTTATTGTTGTAAATTTTATTTACAAAAATAAATAATGTTCTCAAACCAGAATTGTAAGAAATTTTTTATTGTTGTAAATGAAATTCAAACCGATCTCATTATTTCAGCAAATCTTTTATTTACGAGCTTTTGCAATTGTTACGATTGAGGTAGTATAAATTGTTTTCTTGGGAATTCAATTCCAAAGCAGAATTTTCGCTTTAGTATTCATTTCATTGCCTATTTTATCGCACCTGCTTCAAAGTAATATTTTTTTGAAACGTGGCAACAGATATTTATTTGAGGTTTGTTGGTTTGTTTCACTTTCTCGTATACGAAGTATACAAAGAGAAAGTATTGTAATTGTCAAAAAAAAATTCGAACTCGAGATTTTGACGAATCTCCACTTAGAAAGTATACGAGAAAGTTTCTGAATCTGAAAGTTTAGGGGAGACCACTCCCGCTGGTTTTATATCAAAAATATTAGACATGAAAGTATTTTAATCCCGAGGAACGTCGGGCATAACAGCTAATTAAATATATTGAGCGACACATTTTTTGTCTTCTGCGGACCTTATCATCTCTTGCCTTTGAACTTATTTACAATGAAAGAGATTTAAAAAGATCTGTGTAGTTCAATGACCCGTCAAACCTAATCGCGGATAAAAACGCGAACGAAGAAGTCTATTATGCATTTCAGACAATTTCATGGAAATGGAGTATTTTTGAAGGCGTTATTATTATGTTACTCCATAAGTTGTGCAATGTGGAATTAAAAATTTTATGTGGTTCAAAGATTACAAAGATTGTATTAAGCGCTTATATGTTTCAAAAATAAACTACTGTATATTTATTGAAATTTTTATACTAACTTTTTTGAGAAGATAGCGAGCGCAGAATATGTTTTGGCCTATGGCGTGGAAATGTGTAAATCCAGCCCTGATGATAATGTTTTAGGCTTGTTGCACTTGGTTATATAGAGGAAAAGCACATAAAAATCGTGTTTAAGACTAATTTTGAAAAATTTTTTAAAATTAAAGAAAAAAATGCACGAAAAAAATTGGATGCTTTGGAAAAATGCCATTCTTAGTGAGATAATATACTCCGAAGTTATTATGGAAAAACGTTAAAATTTCGATTAATTTTTAATTAATTAATTAAAAACCTAATTAAATTTTTGAAAACCCCTTTCTTATTGAGAACCTGCCATTAGTACCCAAGAAGTAATTACGCGCCAAAGTTGCTAGTTCTGGGTCCATCCTGTAGAGCTTTTTACTCATTTTTGCATCACGCAATTTTCAGAAAGTGTGCCAACATAGAAACATTATCATGTTAAAAGCAGTCTCTAACCATACCATTTTAATGCATTTTGTGTGCGTAATTGTTGTTGACTATTTACTTGGAAATTTCTCCAACGGCATCTAAATTTCAAGTTCAAAGAAGAATAGCGGCCGCAAACATCGTTTAAGAAAAGAAATCTAAACCGACCTCGTGGATCAAGAGCTTTCTCTAAGCTTTCGTTTAAAGATGGGTCAGTCACATTTGGCGTGTAAAATTGAAACTGGTTGCACCACTGTCTTGTCACGTTGGTTACAGAAAACGCCAACTTTGCCATTTCAATGTCTCCTGTACTCGAAATTGTTGTTAAATTTATCCAACGGCATCTAAATTTCAAGTTCAAAGAAGAATTCCGACCGCAAACATCGTATAAGAAAAAAAAAAATCTAAACCGACATCGTGGATTAAGAGTTTTCTCTTAGCTTTCGTTGATGAGTCAGTCACATTTGGTTTGTAAAATTGATACTGGTTGCACCAGTATATTGTCACGTTGGTTACAGAAAACGCCAACTTTACCACTTTGATGTCGCCTGTATGCGAAATTGTTGTTAAATTTATTCAACGGCATCTAAATTTCAAGTTCAAAGAAGAATACCGACCGGAAACATCGCTTAAGAAAAAAAAATCTAAACCGACATCGTGGATTAAAAGTTTAGAGATGAGTCAGTCACATTTGGCTTTGTAAAAATGAAACTCGGTTGCCCCAGAGCCTTGTCACGTTGGTTACCGAACACGTTGATTGGGTAACTTCCAAGGTTACTATAATAGAAACATCAGCTCACGCTGTCGCTTAAAGCAAATCTTGACGTCATTTGACTGAATAAAAGTGTATGTTTAAAAATATCAGTGGTTTCTTTTACTTTTGCGCTAAATTTAATTTTCAATTATAGGTACTTTAAACGAAGTTTCTCCATGGGCATTGACATAATATTCGAAAGTATCATAACACACTGGTTCATTTTGTAATACTGGCGCGTCCAGAACCTATTATCCAATTAGGTGATCCCTTTCTCCACTGTAATTAAGAAATGGCAGAGAAGGAGTCGTCTAATTAGATAGATGGTTCGAATCTCAGGCGTGAATAGTGGCAACGAATGTGTTAATCATCTAATAATGACCATGTTCAACTATCAAAGTAACATTCATAAATCACGTGCTTCTGCAAGTAGGAACCTTTCAAATTAAAAATTTCACACTTCCCTAATTTTTATTCTATTCACAATTTTTCAAACAAAACTGCAATTCAACTTTTTTGTAAGCACAATCCGAAAAACGAGGCTATGATACAACATTATTAAGTATCAATGCAGTTTTGTATCATTTGGTAAGAAAACGGGAACAACTGTTTGGAAAAATTGTAAATCAGGATTGATTGTTTATCTTAGTATAAGTATTGAGTTATAAATAAAAATGTAGGTGATGCATATATCACTGTAAAGTGCTTGTTTAATTTAAAATTCTTTCTTACATAATAAACGAAACAAAATTTTATAACCGTGTCTATATTAACAGCAAATTCGATTATAATTTTTCAGTATCAAAATTTTAAGTAAGATTGTATACACCATGAATAAAAATATGGTGTTTAAATATCTGAATTTTTAATTAAAGTATTGAGATGAGAGTTATTATTAAAAAAATCTTTTTTTAAACTCTTTGCCAGTGTTCAATTGTTATTGAAAATCCTACATATAGAGCTTGTACAATATATCAAATTCTTTTAAACTTGGAAATAAGCGGAAGTGTAAATCAAACGCCATAAATATCAGGAGTCAGGGAACCTAATTTGGATTTCAAAATTGATATCAGAAGATATGGACGAGTTTTGTGTTTTGTTTATTTGGGGTAAACCTTACGCCTTACCCATCAACTTTCGATGGTAATGTTAAGTCAATGGGAACATTCGAAATTTAAACACTCTGTTTGAAGATATTAATTAATGTTTAAAGTGGAGTTTTCTAACGTTATGGCTTAAAGATACTTTGAAAATATTAAATTTCAGGTTCCTGTTGTTGTAGCTCTCAATGCTTACTTAAAATAAGAGCCTAATTTTGTGGAAAGGTTGCCATAATTATTCTCTATCGATCTTTTTGGCGCTTTGTCTACTCAAGAAAGAACCGATTCGAACTTGGTGCCTGATATGGAATCCAATTGGATTTGGCGATCGCTTAAATTGGAGGGTTACTGGAAAACGGAAATGAACCTCACCACGGAAGTTCTGTGAAACCAAAAATAAAAAAATCATAAAACTCGTCCATAAGCAATATTCTCCATCTGAAATATAACTGCTTTGTCAGTATAAGAAAGCGCGCTGTGCTGTTCAAATAATGCCACAATAGTCTCAATTTCTAATCGAGAAAGAAGTCTTGTATTTCTTATTTCGTAACAGCATAGAACGTTTTAGAAAAGTTCGTGAAATAACACGTCACATAGTGATAATATGGAAGTTACAATGTAACAATATTGTTATATATTAATTGCTTGATATGCCTTTATCGTGGAACAGCAGCAGTCCGAAAAACGGAAACTTAACCTGACCAACAAGACTGAAAAACTGAATGCGCAGCATTTTAATTAAAGCTTAGACTGTATCTCAGTTTTTAAAATACTGTTCCACTAATTGAATCCCTATCTCAATGCAATAAAAGAAAATATGGTAAAAAGGCGTGAAAGGAAAATTTTTGTATTAAAAACGATAAACATCAAATTTCACACCATGGGAATGAATACATTTTTGTGTTAAATGTTTATGATAATGTTTAAAAGATTATTTTATTAGTGATAAAATGCTTATTTATGCCATCTAACTGTTATAAGGATTGCTATTCAATTGAGACTTTATTAATGAAATTATTTGGTTCTTCTGTGTGAAATCTGTTTTTATAGAAGCATTAAATTCTTAATTTCATATTCTTGGATCCATATTTAAATTTTTTTTGGTATTCTTGAGAGTTTAGTTTGATTTGATATTTACTGTTCCACAACTAATATCTTATTCTCTTTTTATATTTACTTTTCTGTCATAATTGATTTGTTTTCACTTACTCCTGAATCGCGAATTCCGAAAATGCTCATCTTGTATGATAACTGACTCTCTGATTCGGGAATAGAATATCGCTATTTTAAATTTCTATTTTGAAAAAACACGCTGTTGTTACTCTTTAAATTCAATTAAATCTACGAAGGGGCTCTGCCCCCTGCTCACTAACCAACCCCAAAAAGGATTGCGTAACAACCTTCCTTGATTTGCTATGCAAACCCTGCTCGCTTCGCTCGCTACACTTTGTATAATACCAAAAAACATTTTTGGTTGAACATAATAAATTTGTTGCCAAGCTCGCTATATTCGCTCCAACCGTTAAAAAGCTCTCCAAAAGGAAAAAAAAGTTTCAGGATTAAAAACACTTCATTCTTACTTTTTATTGAGTATTTATTGTTAAAATAAGTTCAGATTTAGAAGTTTCTAAAATGTTTAATTTACATTCAACCGTTTTCAAAAAGTGTTATTGCAAATAATTAAGATTTGTGTAGCCCAGAAATAATAAAAAAACTCACCAGTTTTTACAGAAACTTAGCTTTATGTCGAATACCTACAGCAAAAGAAGTATCGATTATAACCGTAAAATTGTTCAGTTACTGATTTCTGGTACCTCTTTTGTGCAACATTTTTTTCCTATCTTGGGGGAAATCATATTCGAAGAGGTTAGTTTAAAAAGTTTGAATATTAGTAATTATTACAAGAGATTTTTGTAAGTGATCCTTAGAGGAACGGATCTGGCAGGAGGCTTGTTTCCATTGATAAAAATCCATTGATGATTGTAACCTCATTGAACTAACCTCATTGAATTTATCTTTCAATCTGAATCAGATTGAATATCTAGGCCTGACTTAAGAACACGGGGCGGTCTGCCAAGTTGAATTTTTCCCTCGCCAAATTGATTTCTCGCCAAATGTGGTAACCTTCTTCATTTTGTTGGAAACCCTAAAACTTTGCCAGAATTTCAGAAAATTCATTCTAAATTTCATACAATTTTATGTACTATTTGCAATTTTTTCAATGGCGGTCATTAGAATCGCCGCCGTCTTGAAACCATCCAACATGGTGGATATTTGGCGACTTTTTGGATGTTTGGCGAGATTTTTAATGTTTGGCTGGAAACCTCAACGTTATCTTAAGTCTTAACAATATCTATTACTTATAATTCCATAGAGTGACTTATTCTCTATTGTCGCTTAACAAGCAACGCCACTTATCTCAATTTTTTAAATTTCAAAAAGAAAGAAAATGCTCAATTTTTCGCAACCAATAACGAATATTTTTGAATTTTTTTCACATCTGATAGGAACATGTTGTCTCCTGTACATAACAGATGTTAAAAGAATTCAGAAATATTCTCTATTGGTTGCGAAAAGCTCAGTTTTTTTCCTTCCTGATTGAAAATTCAAAAAAATTGAGATAGGTGGTATTGCTTGTTAAACGACGAGATAATCAAGAAAAAACGGGGTAAATCTCTGATTTAAAAAAGTCTTGTCTTCAGAAGATTTAAAACCATGCTTGACATTCTGTTTTAAGACTTAAGACTTCATCCGTAATAGTTGTTAATCGATTGGACTTGATTAACAATTACGCATATTTAGAATATTAAAAGTTATACATCAAGTTCGAAATTTTTATCAGATCTAAATTGAAAAATCTATGGTTTCTCTATTCTCGATTGAAAGTTTCTGTCATTTCTGTTGATTTAGCTATTCTATCATACAGCTTCTTAACAGAAATGTCCTTGGCCTCAATGTTAGGTCTCATGACCGTCTCGTACAGGGAATGGCAAGTTGGTGTAAAATGTTGAGGGGCTGGTCCAGCCTTTGCTGATTACGAAAAAATTTGAGATTTACAATGAACGGATAGTAACTACAATTTAAAAAAACATTCTCGATTTTGTTGGCGAGAATATAAATCCTTCGCCTATTCGACGTTTTCGTATGAATGGTACATTTTGCAATAATTCAAAATACATATGACTATATAATTTTTTTTAAATACCATTCCTAATAGTAGTGCCTTTTAAACATGGCTTTCATTTTAGTGTTTAGTGTTTGACAATGCAATGGCATTTGCTCGCTGCTTACCTACTAACAACGTATCAAATCTGCTGAATTAACACTATTAGACTGATTGCATCTGCAAGTAGGAATCTGTGGATAAATTCGAAACTTTTATGAACTTTTAATATGCGCATGTTTTAAAGACCTAACGAAATGTCTTCAGCTGACTAATAAAAAAGGCTAACTTTCCAAAATATATCTTTAATAAGGATAATTTTGATTGATGAATTCTATATTTTATCATTGTTATTCGAAACCTTATAACTGTATTTCAAGCAAAAAATTTAGACATTCTTTGTGGTGTAATGAATTTTAAAAGCAACATTTATCTATTGGATCTGCAAGTTTTTCTTGAACACAAGAATTCAACGAAATTTTTTATTCTCTTTTAATGGATAATGATTCTTGTATTAAACATGCTTCTCGTGGATCTTGAAATCTACTTTGGTACTCTTTTAATGGCCAACCATGTGCGATGTTGAGGGCTCACAATAGGAAACGAATTACTAATTCTTTTTTTTGTGATATTTCATATATGCCAGACAATCAAAGACATTTCACCATTCTAGTTGAGTTAATTTTGGTCAGTCTTACAAACAAGCCATTCTGAAAATGGTCTGTCAAGCAAAGATAGTGGAGTAAATATCCCACTGTCTACCGAGCATTTTTAAAAGCTTTTTCTTTCATTAATTCTTATTTTTGTGTACCGCTTTTCTCTGAAAGTGGAGCTGCTTTCTACTTTTTACTATCATTGAAAATAAGGTTGCTTTCTGCTTTCATAACATAATTGAAAATAAAGCTGCTTTCTGCTATCATAAAAATAAGGCTGCTTTCTACATTCTTCTATCATGAAAATAAGGCTGCGTTCTGCATTCTTCTTCATGAAAATAAGGCTGCTTCCTGCATTCTGCTGTCATGAAAATAAGGCTGTTTCCTGCATTCTGCTCTCATGAAAATAAGGCTGCTTTTTGCATTTTTCTCTCATGAAAATAAAGCTGCTTCCTGCATTCTGCTCTCATGAAAATAAGGCTGCTTCCTGCATTCTTCTATCATGAAAATAAGGCTGCTTCCTGCATTCTGCTTTTATGAAAATAAGACTGCTTTCCGCTTTGAATGTGGGCTGCATTTTTTATTGTCACTAGAAATGTCAGCTTCTGTTCTTATATTTTATTTTCTGCTGACTGTTTTTATTTACTGCTGACTGTTTTTATTTGCTGCTGACTGTCTTTATTTGCTGCTGACTGTTTTTATTTGCTGCTGACTGTTTTTATTTGCTGCTGTCTGCTTTTATTTGTCTGTAGAAATAATGCTTTCTGCTTCTCAGTGCAGGCTGCTTTTTTATGTTATTGAATAAATACCGTTATTCATGTTAAAGTGAGCAACCGTTACCTTTGTGAAAAGTTCTAGGCTTATGTTAGCCGTTCTTTCCTTTCAGCCATCCGTCTATGTAGTCGTCATGGATTACACGCCCAGGGGCGGAGATCCAGATGGGCTCATGGTGACAGAAGGGCAAGAAGTAGAAGTTATTGATTCAAGTAGAGCGCACAAGTAAGCAGAGAAGCATATAGGGCTTTCACTGAGGTCAAACCGTACTTTTAATCGTAATCAGAACTTGAAAATTAAAAATAATAGTTCAAAATTAAATAATAATAGTACAAATTAATGAAATCAGTCAGCGTTCTTTTACGTGTTCTTCTAACATGCATCAAATGTAATACCAATTCACTGTCTATATTCCTAATCATTTTCTAAAATAGCTTAGATGAAGGACAAAAGCTTGAAAATCTCCAGAATTTAAACATGGTTTCCTAATTTCAAAAATAATAAAGAAATTAGATGATCTATTAAAAAAATTTGAAATTTTCACATTCTCGTTCAACTGACATGTTTAGAGTTCTATGATGTTTTTTGTTCGGTGGACTTAGAAAAAAAGTACTCAATTATGTATCATGTGAGCTCGATGTAATTGGGTAACACACGGCTTTATTAAATATTTGTGACAAATGAAATCGAAATCTCTCTGATAGAGGGTATTATTTGTATTTATCTAAAACTGATCCCAAGGTTTAAAATTGAAGTGCATGCTGAAAAAAACCCCTCTGTTATGAAAATTGTTATTAAGTCATTCATAGAATTAGATTTCGAATACTTAAACCTCTTGGAAAAATTAGCCATCTCGTGATCTTTTTCTTAGTCTGATATGAAAGCAATACATGTTATATTGTCTAATAAGTAGCGGATAAAATTGGTGTATCAATGGGCTGAAAAAAGTTAAAGTAAATGGTTCAATGAGATCAGATTGACTATAAATGATTATGAAATGGAACCTCTTAAAATTTTTTTGTACCTTAATGAATATATTAAAGAAGCATAATCTCAAAGGTAGTAATGACTTTAAATAAAATGCTGTGAGATAAACTTTTCTTCCTAAAATAAATGCTAGAATAAACTTTTCTTCCTAAATTAGGGTGCTAAGAATGAAACTTTTCTTCCTAAAAATAAATGCTAGAATGAAACTTTTCTTCCTAAAAATAAATGCTAGAATGAAACTTTTCTTCCTAAAAATAAATGCTAGAATAAAACTTTTCTTCCTAAAAAATAAATGCTAGAATAAAACTTTTCTTCCTCAAAATTAACTTGTGGTATCTTTTGTAAGACACTAGTATCATACATGATACCTTATTTTCAACAAAATGCTACAACAGAAGGAGCAAAAGGTAGCTTTCATTTGATTTCCATTCATTTTGCGAATCAAGGGAATTTGGTTGTCATAAATACCCTTCAACTTAATTAAATATACACAGGAAGGAAGGCAGAATATAGTGGGATCCATTTATTCTAATAATTAAAAATTTTCGGTTTTATGTAAATAAAATATTTTTGTACATAAAAACAGTTTTTATTTAGAAAATGTTAAGTTTAACCGATTAAAAGAGATTCAATGATATAGAAATTCAACAATAGTTTCCAGATTAAAGCAATTAAAAACATAGCTATTTTAAATCTTAAAGAAATTTATAAGAAGGCTAAAATTTTGTAACGAATGGTAAAAATATATAAACAGCTTATAGAAATTAATTTATTTCAAATATTTTTAAATATAGTTTCGAGCAAATGGGGATCACGCTTGATTCTTAGGGTCTCTGTCACTTAAGATAAAACAAAAAATAAATAAATAATCACAGAAACGAGTTTTCTAGATATTATAGAAGGGTATGAAAACCGTAAGGTTTCCTTAAAACTTTAACGTCTACTATTTGCGATGATTCGTAGTAATACAGAAGCACGAAAATTGATCAGTTACAGTATCTTCTATGCTTGAGTCAAATTACGCGATCAATTCTCGAAAAAATGTTGGAATGGGTTTTCAATTATGATGGAGTTTCTATCGATTATAAATGAATAAAATCAGATGTACTAAAATTTAGCACTTTTTACTATTATTTACAATAGTTTCTTTTTTTATGATTTATTGATGTTGATTAAATTTTTCATTCCTATTTTGTAAACATGAATTCTTTTCCTAAGCTTACAGCACATTTAAAAGAGCTATCTTCTTTATTCGTTTAAGCAGAGTCGACTAAAGTGGGATGCCAACTGTTTAGAACTTGAAACTAAGCTAAAATTACAAACAAATCTAAAAGACAACGTAGGGGAACAAAAAAAAAACAAAAAAACAAAAAACTCGTGCGGCCTTGGATGCAGGTCATTGTCACGAATGTTTTCGCACCTGTTAAATTTAATTTTCATCAATCTTCTAGCTATTTATGCCGTTTCATAAGATGAAAGTTTCAAATAGAAATAACATGATGTTTCTCTTCTATAAGGTGCGATTAGCAATTATTAGTTTTAAACGCATAAAATTTACTTATAATGTTGCTGTTGATTGGCAGGAATGTCATTGTGAAAAAAGGAACAGGTTAATCTTCCATTAAAATCTTAAGACTAGCACTTTTATCCTTTTCTACTGCATCTTATCATTATATTGATTTTACATCAAACAATATTCTAGGCATTCGAAAGTTCAGCTTGTCATGGTCATAGGGGAACAAACTATTCATCATAGGAAAATGAATAATACGTTTTGGAACTGGTTGAAATGGCTGACAAAAAAGGAACAACATTTATACATATAACTTTTGTACCATTTAGCGTGGCGAAGTTTCATCCTGATCCCACAAATCATCACTGTCCCAATCAGACTTTGGGTCCGTCCACAAATGATGTCACGCTTGTAGGAGGAAGGGATTTGTGAAATTGTGACAGTTTGTGACAAGGAGGGGAGGGGTTCTTGAGCCAGCCGACAGTTGTGACATGGAGGGTTCGTGAAATTGTGACAGTTGTGACAAGGAGGAGGAGGGTTCGTGAAATTGTGACAGTTTGTGATAAGAGGAGGGTTCTGAGTGGCAGTTTGTGACAAGGAGAGTTCCGTGAAAGTATGACAGTTTATGACAAGGAAGGGGGGAGGGTTCGTAAGTAGCGGTGACGGGCAGATTTGCTGACAAGGAGGAGTTCAT
>BGPR01012153.1:0-45998 GCA_013235015.1 Araneus ventricosus
TTTAAACAAATAATTGTACTTATTAACTTTAGCCAATTACAGCCTAATTTTAATAATTACCCTCTGAAAAATTGACATTTTACAATAGCATGTCTAGGAAATACGCGCGACCTTTTATGTCGGTATAGAGGACGCACCTGCTGGAAGGTTGAAATCAAAATTCAATTACAAAAGCTTACCTAAAAAGGTGTTGCAGATATATTCGGATACTTGGTTTCCAGACTTCGAATCCGAGAAATTACTCAACTCCCGATTGAGCATACGTTTGAACTGCAAAGAAAGAACATCAGTTATGATCATTATTCAAAGGAATACTGAAAGCAATATACTTTTAAAATGAGACTGAATTGATAAATATAAGAAGGTGCCCAAAAAGTATCTTTACTCTTTAAAAATTCATTAAAAATAAATTTCATTAAAACAAAACATCTTCATCTGGTTTCTTTTATTCAATAAACAAAGTATTACTTTTTAAAAATTAAGTCAGCTCCGAATGGCATCAAGTCACCGGTATTGTCATTCTCGTTTTAATATGGCTTCTACATGGGAAATCACATATATTTTATGAAATTTATCGAATTCAAATGTATAACGCAGATACAGCGTCAATTTTGGATTACATACAATCGAAATTACGCCTTGTAAACCATCAGTTTATGAATGGCAGAACAGATTTATAACAATGTGTCGATTCTCCAGCATTCCGTAAATGCTGGCTGGAAATCTTTTACAGGCTCGATGTGTTGCGTATGGCCAATGATGAAATCAGTGAAATGTTCTAAATATTGCTTTAAAAAACTTTGATACTTTCTTACTGAATACCAAAAAACCACAAATGCATATCTTTGTTCTCTTTTAATAATTTTTGAAAAGTGCAAAGATACTTTTTGGACACCCTGCATATTCTATATGAAAACGCCAGAGAAAATGCATTTATGCCGACACTTTAAAAACTGAGAGAGCTTGTTTGAGAAATTTTAAAGCATTTACTTTATAATTCTGATAGTAAACCTTCAGAAGGTCTTTTTTTTATCTTCCTTTGTCGTATTTTTTAATGATGCAAAACTGGTTTTAAAAAAAGCTTTAAAAAGTAACTTGTTGCAGTTCCAGCCAACATTACAGAAGTTATTAATTGACGAAAATACGATTTAAACAAAAATAGTAAAAGGCTATGGATCAAAACGGTACACATAAAATATTAAGAACTGTTTCAAATCCATCGTAAAGGACGGAGAAACTTTTCCACAAACCAATATGAACAGATTATAGCCATTTGTACCTCTTAACTTCTTACCATAAAAATCGAATTATTAAAGAAATAAAAAGCGCACTGACTATGAAGTCAAAAAATGAAGTCTTAAAATTCCATTTCCATATTTTCTAGGAGAGGGAAAAAAATAAAAAAAGGAAAGGATTTGTGAGAACATTATCCTTCTGTCTACTGGGTGCATAGCATTGAAGGATCGGAGATAACGATGGAAAGAATTCAGGAATTGACGATCACATTAAAAATGGATTTCATTAAAATCTTTTTTCGAACGATAACGAATGCAGCATGTGTTTATTTAAGCTCATTTTGCTGCAGATTCCCTTTTGCAAACGCAAGAATTGCAGGTTTCTTAACTAGCAATTGTTAAGGTTTTAGAATATGGCCTGTTCAGAATATTTAAACAAGCTGACTTTTCAAGCGGATACATTCGACTCTTTACATGTATAATGATAGGGTATTATCGTCATTAAAATTCAGGCTAATTAACGAGGAACAGCAATCAATAATGCTAAAAAGAGGCTTTTCCACATCATCTTGGCGCCCAGGAATATAATTTATTGAACATTTCCCTGATAAAGGATTTCTTTAACGAAAGGGAATATGCGCGACGACAAAAAAGACTTGTGCGAAAGTTTTTTACATTTGGTGAGAAAAGATATCGCGAAATTTCATTCACGCTATACAGAGCATGAATCTTTTGAAAGTCTAAACCTCAATTGAGTTTTTTTCCTAATTGTGTGGTTAGAGAACAGGAAACAAATATTTCAATGAAAACAAAAGTATTTTCTGTTACAATACTAATGACGGTTTTAAACTATTCTGATATAATGTTTTGATTTCTATTTTTTGTTCAGAAATGTTTTTTGTGCGAATTTTGTTTGTATTGTTCCGTGCGGAAGTATTGCAGTATTTTGAGGAAGAAATTATTCAAAAGCAACGCCTGATCCTAGAGTAGCATGGTAGATTGTAGAATAAAGTATCACCCCCAAGTCCTATTATGCTGCCTCATCGTGGCGGGGATGGTGGCCCTGGGTGGAATGGGCGATGTTCGTCTGGAGTTATTTCTCCTGGCAGGGTCACCCAAGGCGTGAAGGCCATTCCATTATACCCAGCTAAAGCAAAAAGGCAATGGACAAAGTCAGACTTCTTCCCTCGGGCGTCCAAGGTCTAGTGCCAACAGAAGCTGCACTCTCCTCCTTTACCATGAATCGTTCGCCTATAGTATTGGATAATGCATCGATTGACCATCTACTCCCCAGATAGCAAAGAAGGTTGCGGAAAGGTTTCCATTTCACTTTCCATAGGCTTTTCGCGAAAGCATTTCCGCGCAAACCGTTTCGGAAACCATTGCCGCAAGGTTTACACAGGAAAGTTGTTTGTGATCTATTTCACCGACAAGGTTTGAACGACATGTCCACGAAAGCATTTCCTCGCAAACCGTTTCGGAAACCATTCCCGCAAAAATTGACGTAGGGAAGCTTTTTATGAACCACCTGTCCCATTGTATGTAGCCCCGTCCGGTATAGTGGTTCTTGCGTTTGCCTTCCAACGCTAAGAACGCGAGTTCGATCCCCGGCTCGGAGGAATGTGACGTTTTGTCACAATCTACAACGAAATCGTACAAGTAAGTTCAATTAAAAATTAGATTAATCAAATTGATAATTAAGCTTTGATTAATTAAAATTCCTAATTAATCTACTTAATTGACATTCCAGATAACTCTAAGTTGGACTAAGATGACGTCAGAAGAAGGGGAATAAAAAAGGGGGTTGGACCTTTCTGTAGAAGTACAACTTTGAAGAGGGGGTGAAAAAGTGGGAGGGGGGGAAGAGGGTTCTATTTTGCCCGCCGAAGGAGGTCTCTTACAACCTTTTGAAAGGCCTGAAACAAGCTTTTAATAAAAGCTTGGGGAAATCTTACTAAAAAGTTAACAGAAAACCTTGTTTCTTGTTGACTAGCGAACCTTTCCGCTACCTTGCCGAAAGGTTCAACCCTTGTCATGGAAACCTTTGTGACAACCCTTTACCCTTGCTGACGACAAGGTTTCCAAAATCTTTTAGACAAGCTTTCTTTGCTATCTGGGTCTCATGTATGGAGCTGGAGGAGAGGGACCTCTTTGAAAGTCCTGCGCTGGTTCGTGATTTTCTGTGGGCGAGCGGACTCGGGACTTGGTCTAGCTGAGGACTAGAACAAGTGGAATAAGAAACAACATAAAGTATCAACTTCAGCTGAAGACAAATCTAATAAAAAAACCAACAGGCGTTTTCTAACACTACTCTTCGATCTCTTAGCATGGCCTTTAGTGCGTGATTTTGATGTCGTTATGTTCCTTAAATCCTCACCACCACCTTAAAGTAATAAATAAAACACTGCATTTGTTACATTGAATGTTCTATCATCCCAGGTCAAAGTTTCTATGTTAAGTCTACGGATAGAAACTTTATCTTTACCCTTCATAGCAGTTAAGTAAAGAAGCGTTGCTAAACGACCTTCATACCAAGCCAGCATCGCCGCTGAAAAGAGTCAAGCAATGCTAAGCGACGTTTATAACAATTTGATATAAAATATTAGCAAAGGCTTTTTCAAACATTTTATGTTCAAATATTGAACATCGGGTTAATCTAGTAATAACTCTAAGCGAATAAACAAGTTACATTTAAATCCGTGAAAATTTTGCTATCTATATCCTATCTGGAATTGCTATCATTATTATGAAGCAATGCAAATAAAAGTGAAGAAATACATTTAATTAAGTGACTTTTTGCGTAAATGTCTTTTTTTTTCATAATGATCATTTCATGATAAAACAGCTACAAATTCTTACAGAGCATGTTATGTGCTGCTTATGTGAGATAGCTAAACACATCCTATATCTGCAAGTTTCAAACTATTGCAGTTGAAAAAGGTTTCTGATAAGAAAATCATACTTTGCTGGACGCCATGTCGCCAACCGATCTGTGGGAGTGGATGTTCTCCAGCTGGTCGAGGCACCAGTCCAGCTCGGCCAGTGTTTCGTTGGCCAGCTTCCCGTAGTCCTCATCTGAAAGACAGGAATGAACACATCAGCTAAAAGAGCAGTCAATTTATATTTGACCTATATTTCAGGAAACGCCGTATTAAGACGCCTTTTAATTTTAATAGAGGACTTCCCACCCTGTGGTACGCGTACCCCTGGGAGTAGAGGACTTCCCAACCTGTGGTACGCGTACCCCTAGGAGTAGAGGACTTCCCAACCTGTGGTACGCATACCCCTAGGAGTAGAGGACTTCCCAACGTGTGGCAAGCGTACCCTTAGGAGTAGAGGACTTCCCAACCTGTGGTACGCGTACCCTTAGGAGAAAACAACTGACCAGTTAACACTATGACTGCCAATTTTTTTAAAATCACTATTTAGATGCAAACATGTTCAAACACCGTTAAACCAAGCGAACTGTTGTTAACATGCAAAGATTTATTAGTATAATATGATTCAACGCTATAACAGTACTAAGTAAAGACATTAGCTGGCGAAAATCGCAGGATACAGCGGAAAATAGACTTACTTCCTACCCGCGGAAATCGAGGGATAAGGACTTGAAAGGTTAAGGGTACGCGGAAGTAAAGTTGGTAATGGTAGAAAACACTACAATAAAGCATTAAAACGAAAACAAAGTTCGTGCGAAAAGCGAAGATTATGCATGCCCCCAAACCTGCTGTTTAGCAGTGGACGAAAAGTACCAAGAATTCAGTGTTTGGAGTGCACGTGAGCATCTCCAAAGATAAGATTATATGTCTTCATTTGAACTTCTTGGTTAGCGCGTGAACTGATACTATTATAAAAAGGAAATAAAATGTGTAATAAAAGAAAAGTATACGGGAGGCTGTCTCTGCGAAACGGCCGCTGGGATTGAGGGGTGTAGACTTACTTACCTTACTCAACTGTGACTTTCTGTGACTAAAGAAGCGACACGTGACTATTAACTCTATGGTCTATAGTGACTATTAGTCTAGTGTGACTATACGGTTCTATCTATGTAAAATTCTTCGTAATTTTCACTAACTTTGCAACTCGACTGTGACTAAACCGTAATTACAAATTCTAAAATTATTTCTGCAATCTTCAATGTCTGCCTTTCTCTGTTAAATGAAACTAAAACCAACTCTCTATGTTATTTGGTTGCGGAGCTATAAGCGTTTAACTTTAGCACAACATAATTCAACAATCCTTGAGTAATATTTCGCGCGATCGATGAATAAATTGCCTTAGTCTGCGTGCGCGCGCATGGGTAGTTGTGACGTCATCAAAATGTTTCGTGATTTTCACCAACTTTACAGCTAGACTGTGACTAAACCGTAATTCCAACTTCTAAAATTCTTTTTGCAAGCTCCAATGTCCACCTTTCTATGTTAAATGAAACTAAAATTAATCTCTATGTTATTTGCTTACGGAGTCTACGTCAAAATGCTACGAATCTTACTAAGCTAATTCGAGTGTTTTGACTTTTAAGCTGGGATAACCTTTAACATTATTAGTAAGAACTTTTTTCAACCAAGGGCTCCGGGGGCGGCCCCCCCCCCCCCCCCCCCACTCGAAAATAAAGAAACTAACCAATGGGTAAGGGAGGAAATAAAGCATGATAATAACCGCTAATACAGGAAATTGGAGTATGTACAGAACTGTCTCGTGGTTTGTCCATGAATCGAAATGAGGTAATGTTACTGAAAATTCTAAAACCTTATTTTCCTTTCTTACTCTCCAAACTTCCCATCCGGGGGGCATATTTACAAACCCTACCCTGATAGAACTGAGGCAGGAAATCAGCTAATATTATTGGCTAGGAGGGGCAGTGACGTCGTTTTCAGCTATTGCATGTAGCGTACGGCAATCATAACAAAACAAGAGTCATCCTACTTTTCTATGTTTTCCTACAGTTGAGCACAGAAAGCATTCTTCCGTGGGTTGTAATATTTTTAAGCCAAAGGGTTATTTTTAAGGTTGTAGTCCTAGCAACAGAAACCTAAACTAATTCCAAGTCCGCATTCAATGGCTTGTTTTGTTATAATTTCCATACGAGAGCAAAGAACGACGTCATCGGCTCTCGGCGAAGCGAGCCAATCATATTGTTCGATTTCCTGCCTCAGTTCTATCAGGGTAGGGTTTGTAAATATGCATCCGGGGGTGCACCACGAGTACATGGATGAGAAGTCACCCGATAAGTAAGCGGGTTCTCACTTCCTTGTTGGACATAGTAATCGTATGGGTTGAGTTACTCTACTCCGATGGCGGAACATAGCTCCTTCGTGAGGGGTTAGGCCGTGGCCGTTGATGGCTATTAGGTCTCCGACCTCAGTATCCAAGCAGTGGCGGTGGTGGTCGTTCTTCAATTGACCCCGGACACCTAGGTAGGGCGGGGGGGACTCGGTTTATGATCACTCTCCAAACTTGACAAGAAATAGTCAAACTCGTAGCTGCATTTCACTGGCTACCAAAGTTTGGCAATTAATGGCCTCGGAAAATGATTATCAGAATAAAACACATAATTGCCAATCAATGTATAGCAATTAATATAGTGTTAATTTATAGTTGGTTAAAGACAAATAATGATTTGAAACAATAAAAACGTATTCAGCAAGAAATTAACACATTAATTCGAAAGACACATCGGCGAAATGCATAAATGATAAATCTATATATTTTCTTAGCTTGCTAATCATCGGGAAAACAATTTCAAGCGGTTTTTTAAGGATAATATTATTCAGGATAAAGCTGTATTCAAATTAATTTATTTTGATATTTTTTATTATCACTTTTTAAATATATTTTTAGATATTTTTTACAGTCCAACAGGAATATTAACTTCTTTTCTTTTCATCGATCGTTATTTTCTACAAAGAAGTTTCAATTTAAAGTTTATATTTTCTTTCTTAAGTTTTTTTATCTGCGCAATTCTAGTTCTGACTCTTTCGTTCAGTAAGTTGAATTTTTTAAAGAAATTCGAAATACGTTTCGTATTAGCAGAAGCAGTTTAATTAAGAAAAGAAATTATCAAATGTAAATATTAGTTAATAATAATTCTTTAAAATAGAAAGAGAAAGAGTAAAAGAGGGAAGAGAAACAAGCAGAAGGAATGAAACAAGACGTGCGACATGGAAAGAAAAGTATTGATTCAGTTCTAGAAATGGACTTGCCGTTTACGTATTTCACCAATGTTTCTTTCGAATTATTATACGCAAAAAAGGAAGAATTTCATTCAAATGATTGTTCCCTAATTTGTATTTCTCTAACAAATTTAATTTATGAAAACAGAGCTTCTAGTAAAGTTTTTTAAGCTTTAATCATTCCATTTCTTTTGAAATTCTAGTTCAAGATTTTATTTCGAAAACAAACGAATGAAATTATCGGTCCTAGTGGAACACTTCCTTTTCTTTTTGGCGTCTGCTATCGCAATGTTTTATGTTAGGTACATAATTAATATTCATGAGAGACCATATTGTTTTTTATGACAAACAGGAAGTAGTTTGGTCGAGAAATAAAAGAGAATAGTCACTTCCTCTGAAAGTTGCATCTTATAACAAAAATATCGAAAGAGTTAAGCAAATTCCAGTTTTTTCAACAAAGTCAAGTGTTTGTTATAATGAATTAATTACGCAGACTAAGAAAAATTTTCCGTGAAAGGAGCTCTTGTCGTCAATATGTTTGTTCACTTTCAGAAGATTATTTTCGCTTTGTTCTGAGCACTTTATTAAGAGGCGTTAAGTGTATAAAAAGCATTAGCAATGCAAACACTGATAAGAATGAATTTAGTTATAGAAGTGCTGTAATGTAAATGTGAAGACTCAAAGCTTTATCATTCACAGAGGCGGATTAAGCTTGTTGAGGGCCGCTGGCGCTACATTTCTTTTGGGGGCCGTATGAAACATTACCCATAATTACTTCTGAATTTCGATTTTTTAATGGTTTTAATGTTACGTTAAAAATACGTTACGATTACGTTTTAAAATAGTATAGTTATGAGTTCGTTTAGTCAATTAATAATTACATCAATTATAATTACATTTTTGCGAATATAATTTTGTATAGTTTTAAATTAGTTTTAATTAGCCTTTGTTGATAGTTAAATGCTTTGAAATCAAAGAATTTATTTTTATACCTTAAATACGCGCACAAAAATATTATTAAAATAAGATAAGGATTCGCTGCATGGAAGGAAATGTAATTTGCTCTTTGTTAGTAAAATTACGTTGTGTATTACAATTGAATAAATTACTAATATTTTCCGCACAGCATTTAATGGGTCATAAAGCTAAACCAGCGGGAGTCGCCTCCCCTAAACTTTCTCGTATACTTCTTAAAAATTTGTCATTTCACCTCCCCTGCCTGGATAAAAAATTCGAACCTACTGTAACCCAGAATGCAATGATTATCGGAAGGTTTTTCATTGCATATTATAGTTATTGTAAAATATTTAGGTGAATAATTATATTCAAAGAGATGCGTATGTATTAAAACTTAACAATATTTATTTCTATCACCTCTAGCAAGCTCCGCTAATGCGAGGTGTGCGCGAGCGAAAACAGGAGAAAATGACCTCGTTCGCTTTCACTGAATAGCTTGCGCATGCGCAGAGATTGCTTCCAGTACGCAAGTAAAACAAGTATGCGATTATACAGACCTATAGACAGTCAACCCTTTGTCGGATTTGGCCTAAAATTTTATACGGACCAATATTCATGATGATAAAACTGTGCACCAAATTTTATCCATCTATCTATTCAAGTTTTTGAGTTATTGTGCTCGACTTTCTCTGGTTTCATTTTTTCCATCAAAAAATTAGTACAGCCTGTCAATTTTTTCATTAGTATTTTTGTAGCGAATATTAACTTATCAATGCTGTCTTCTGACGTCGCTAAGTAGATTTAAGGCAATTACTTTCATTTTTATCAAAGGTCCGCTTGAATCTCACCATCGAAACAGAAGACGCCATTTTCACTGAAATCTGCACCATTTTACAGTATCTATGCTTTGTTTGAACGACAAGGTAATGATTATTCGAGGAAAAAGCGTAAAACTTCTTCCAGTTCGTCAAGATCTTTAATAGGCACTTCTGATTGCACGGCACATTCTTCAGGGGTGTAATCAAAGAAGAGATCGCTGTACTTAAATTATAAGGCGAGTTCCTTTCAAATCACCCGGCTGAGAATACACGGCCAATAGAGATTTCAAATTTCTGAGACACTATTGCAACATTTCTAATTAAAACCTAGAAAAATGTTGTTTTCATTATATTGCCGGACACAAATGAAACCGAAGAAGGAATTACAGACTTTTGGAAGCCAGAGAAAAGCGGAAAGAAGAACTGAATAGTCAAATGTTAGATTAAAAAGAGAAACACGATGTTTGTTTTGGAGTAGGAACATTTAAGAAGAATTTTTTACTTGATTATTTTCTACTTTGGTTAATCTGGAGTCTACGGTGCCGAATTACTTCAATCTTTGCCGCCAAGAATGGAGATGATAGAACATTAGTTTTGGTTGCGTAATTGTGTTTTTAACGAGTGACATGCGCGCATGCGCGGAAATTAATATTTTCTTCGGTGTTTTGCACATCACGCTATATTGCGCCTCGTTTTGATTGGTCTGATTTGTTCATCTCTTCGATGTGATTGGTCGATTCATTCGAATTTCAATAAACCTTTGTTTGGAATTCTTCGGTTTGAATATCGATTCAGTACTGTGTATGTTATTCTGTGTGTTTCGCTTCTCAATGAATAAGCGAAGCTATACGAGTATTCTATACGCTATGCTGAAAGCGAAGCCGCTATGTTTTTTCAAGTTAAAAAAATGTTCCCGGTACACGCTTAAATGACGCAGGCATTGCGTGCAGAAATTCTAGTTTTCGGAATTTTTTTAAAAAGCTGGATTCCTAACATTCAATGAATAAGCGAAGCTACTAGTTTCTTGCTATGCTGAAAGCGAAGCCGCTGGTGTTTTTTTAAGTTAAAAAAAATGTGCCCGGTGTGCTTAAAATGTCGTAGGCATTGCGTGCTCAATCTCTCGTTTTCAGGTGACGCATGCGCAAGAGAGCAATAAAAAGCGCACTGCACATCCAAAACAGTATTTGGCGACAGCACATGAAATTGCGACAAGAAAAATTGGCGAGAAACAGGTGGATACCGTAAACTCCACATTTACCTACTAAATATTGAAATATAAAATATGAATGATTAAAATAAGATTAATATATTAAAAAATCTACATTTCGGGGACCACTTTTAGCGCCTACTGCGTCTTACATTTAATGCGCTCCTCATCAGTTACATGCATATTTACATTCAGTGTTTATCGCTGAAAACTGGAGGAAAAATAATGACATTGTCATCTAAAATGGAAGAATATTTTTACAAATAAAATGTTTTCTTCATACGCATGATAGTCCTAATGGCTGAAATCAAAGACTTTATCAAATCCTCGACTTTATTTTTGGATTTATTGTTATTTGAAACGGCGATTTCCATTCTACTTGTCGCTTCAAGGCGTGAAACAGTCGCATTTGTGTAATTAGGAACTAACAACCATTTTTAGGATTTCGGATTGACTATCGAAAAGTGTGCGTGTAATTTTCCGGGATTTCATTCAACATCCCGACTGTATATAGCGGATCAATAAGCTGTTTGTTGCTAGTTATGCAAATTCGTGGATTATGTTGAAAATGATAATTTACCGACATCATTATGATGCCTTTGAGACTTCGCTTTGTACAAACGCAGATCCTAAACATATGTTTGGCAGGTTAAGCTACAGCTGAATTATTTTAAGTTTTAATCTCTATATATAAAAGAGCTTATTTGTGTGCGAGTTCGTTTTTATTTAAGTAATACTCGCCCAGACAGCTTGAGCTATCCAGAAAATATTTGACACATTGATGAAATATCACAAGTGGAAGCTAACACCGTAAAAATATTTTAAAATTCGAAATAGCTTTATATTTATTTAATGTTAATTGCTAAATTAGGGCGTTTTTGGCCCATTTTCGGAATTTTCTGCATATATTCTCATCGGAGAACCGTAATTTTTATATCATTGTAATATCAAGAATATCCCCGTTCTCATGTAAGTCGTTGTGCGGCTTTCTGGACTTTTTATGCTTTTTTAAAGTTTTCGGAAATGCTTTTCTTCTTCAAACATCTATTTGGGAGATTTTTTTTCTCCATTACTATTCATGTCGTTCAAGACAAAAAACTATATTTCGTGTTTTAATTTATTAGTTCTCATATATTCTCTCTCTTTTGTCTTTTGATGTTTTGTTTTGCAATGTATGTTTTTGACAGTATTTTGTACGTTCCTAAGAATTTTAAGTCCATATTTTTAATCAGATCAAATAATCTTCATTATTATTCACGTCACTCGAGACGAAATATCATACTTCCGTGTTTTAAGTTATTAGTTCTTGCATTTTCTGCCTTTTGATGCGTCATTTTGCAATGTATATTTTTGACAACGTTTTGAATTTTATATTAGTTAATGAACGATATATTGTTTAAAAGTTAAAAATAAATGTTCTTTTTTCAAACTTCTCGCAATTTCATTCAAACCATATTTTTATAAGGTAATAAAAAGGCTAGATTTGCAAGTTTTAAACCAACAAGAAAGAATTTTAAGAAGATTAAAATTTGTTGGGAAAAATTAGCGAAAAGTAGAAAAAGAAACGGAAGAGGGTGCATTGCATAGAGGTGAATATGAAAAATTTAGATCCTGAACAACGTCGGATTATCAGCTTGTGGAGATACAAATTATGCGCCCCAGAACAGCTTACGCTAACTTCTTTTACATTTAGTAGATGCACACTGTTAAGTGTATTTTTTTTACCAGATACGTAATGATGATTAATCAAAATAATGGACATTCATATCCTTATTGGATTAATTTTTCTCACTTTCATCTACACGGATTGAAGAAAAAGCAGTCTTAAATTGGCGATCTGCACGGATTGAAGAAAAAGCAGTCTTAAATAAGCGATCTACACAGATTGATGAAAATGCAGTCTTAAATAAGCGATCTCCACGGATTGAAGAAAAAGTAGTCTTAAATGAGCGATCTACACGAATTGAAAAAAAACAGTCTTAAATGATCGTATCGAAAATGCAAATTTGAAAGGAATGAATGAATTTTTCTAGCTGATGCCTGCCTTTTTACTTCAAGTTGAATCTTTCGCCTTCGTCAAAAAAGCTTTCATAACTTTCTTAAAAGCATTTTTAGTCTGTCTTTCGTCGCCTGTTATTTCGTCAGTAAGATTTTGAATATCTATCGCAATAAGAGTGTCTTACAATTCAGTCTCTCATAGAATAATAGCATTGAAAATAAAAATTCTTGCATATATTTTTTTAAAAAATCATTTTGGATGAAAGGGAATCTAAAAAGTTTTATAAGGTAGAACTTCTTTTCTGCCATTGAATTTTGAATAACTTTTTTTGGAATTTTTTGTTTCGTTTTGAATCATTTTCCGTTGGCGATGATTGTTATAAGATTTTTATTTCGGTATTTTGATGCCATTTTATCATTCCACTTTTTATTTTATTCCTTGACCCCTTTTCTGTGATAATGAAAATAGCAGTTCTTGCGTAATAATGCTGATGATTCACGTAAATGTAGAAGTTGTTTAAAGTTAGCTTTAAATAGATATTTTTAACGTAGATATCTTTTAAAAATGGATCAACTCCTCAAAAGAATTACTCAAAATACATAACGGAAATTAACCAGAATTTAACCACGTGACTTTCGGTTTTGCAACATCGATTATTTTTCAAAACTCATTAGAATTGATTAAAATTTCTTTTAAAATATTTTAATTATACGTTCAGGAAAAAACGACTGGATATCCATGTTATTAAAAGCTTATTTTTTCGGATGGTAAGATGCAAAATCTAAATAAAATTAATTAGAATTAACACTGAAGAAAACAGTAACTGTAGATTAATATGTGAGTGTGGAAAAAATTTATGACGATGATGAGGTGGTAGCTTACCTCATCAACGTTACGTCGTACCATAGCTAAAATCATCAACGATACTTCGTACTATACTTAACATAATCATCGATACTTCGTACTATACTTAACATCATCATCGATACTTCGTACCATACTTAACATCATCCACGATACTTCGTACTATACTTAACATCATCCNNNATACTTCGTACTATACTTAACATCATCCACGATACTTCGTACTATACTTAACATCATCCACGATACTTCGTACTATATTTGACATCATCATCGTAACGTCGTTGAATGTGCTAACGTAGCATCAGTTACGTTAACACATTAGCAAAGTATCCCCCCCCGTGGCACGAAATCTTATCTGTCTAGGAAAGATCCATACGTATAAGGAAAGATTCTCCATTCAACTATTTATTTACTACCTTTTTATTCCGAAGAAGAGAATTTTTTTTGTTAAGAAATTTTAACTTAACAACTAATCCTTTTTAACTTATTAATATTAATCCCGTCTTGGACGCATTTTTTTTTCTAATTTCCAACCCAAAAATGCATTTTTTACTGTTGAAAATTAATATATTTTTTATCCTGATTTCGAAAATGAAAAATATTTTTGTCAGTAAGCAGTTTTTGCTTGACCTACTGGTGGTCATACATGTGATATCCCGTTCACTGTTTTCCAGTTTTTCTTGGAATGCACCCAAGTTTTTAATTTAAACGAAATATTCTCTGATAATATATTTTTCAAATCTACTGCTTTGAGGTATTTAAGACAAATATCTGCATAAAAAGATTTATTAATGATGTGTAAAAAATGTTTCTAAAAATGGATCAAAAACTTTACCATGAAAACAGCTTTACAATCTTTCTTGACCATCAGAGCATAAAAACCACATTGAAATCCTTTATTGCCGATTATTTTATTGTTTACATTGTCAAAATCTTTTTTAGACGATCCGTTTCAAATTGCTCTATTATTTTTTTCATTATATCATCATGCTGTTTTAATCATAAACTTTATAAATTATTTACCTTGAAATTTTTAAAATATATATTGGTTTTTTAAAAAAATTATCATTTATATGTTAATTCGAGACGAAGAAGCTTAATAGCAGGAATACGTCTCAAATAAATCCAAAGTATAGGGTGATTATAAAAAAATGTCAGAAAGCTGCCTTTTTCAAACACCCACTGATGTTAAACGCGTAAGACTACTTTAATCGCGTGACACTTTTCCGATTTTCAATTTTTTTGTAACTTCTGTTGTTACCCTTTATCTCTAAAATAAGACATTAGTTACGTCTTTAACATATGTAGTTGCCGAAATATAGAGGATCTCCCATACAACGTTTTTTGGGGCGTTTTGACGTGTGAATCAAATTCCTTCCTGAGACTCCAATGGGAGGAACGCAGTCCTACGTTAAAAAATTATTTTATATTTTAAAAAACCTTCCTTTGATTGCCCTTTGTCCGAAGTTCTTTCGCCCACATCAAACGCACAACACTTCGCTGCTTTTTCAGCGTACACTCCTTGAGCACAGTTGCCATTCTCAAACACATCTGCGTATGTGTAAAACTGTTATCTCAAATTCGAAATGAACAACATACAGTTGAATTGTTCTTCCCCTTACTGACACGTTTGGAAACAATTTACTATTATTTCCCGGATTTTCATATCGGTTTGTAACCTACTGACTGACTTACCCTCGGACATATACTGATAAAGTGGACATATTATTCGACCATTAATCCGCTGTGTTCAGAACCTGGACACGCAATGCAGACCCTAGCTCGAGGGGAGGGGGGCAATATTGACAATATTCGAAAAAAACAAACAGATAAAATTAAAAAATTTCTTCAATTCTGAATAATTTTACTAAAATTTTTTGTTATAAGCAGACATTGATAAAAAAGCACAAATAATACATTTTTTATTACTTTTACTGCTTTTTCTTCAGACTGATTCATCCAAAATGGTGATATTAGGACGATAGTATTCTCTGTATACTAAAATGTGAAGGAGATTCCTTCAGAAGTTAACATTTTTAAAACTATATTTTGTTAATTTTAATTACTTAATATATTTTATATATGAACTATTTACGGATAATTAAAAATTATAAAAATTTGGGCCGTTTCTTGAAGTCAGGGTAAGTGATCAACAGCATCATCCTGGATTTGCCAGGACTGTCCCGGCAAATCCAGGACACCATGTCATTGGATCCGTTTCAAATTGCTCTATTATTTTTTTCATTATATCATCAAACTCTTTTAATCATAAACTTTATAAATTATTTACCTTGAGATTTTTAAAAATATATATTGGTTTTTTAAAAAAATTATCATTTATATGTTAATTTATTTATACTTTGAGATTTGTTGTTGTTGTTATGGTTCCCTCTATTTGATGTCATTGTATTTCACATTGTATGAATATATGTCTGTTTAACGTATTGCATACATAATTATTTTCGAAGATTGTATTTTTATTGTGTATTTGTTTTGAATGTTTATACTATGTAACACTTTTCTTTGCACTCTTCCTTAGCCGACCGCTAAAACGCTCTACACCCTTAGGCTGAGTGAGTTTAAACTAATAATCAAACTTAGAAACTAAGGTTTGTAGTTTATTATTCACTGGAAATAGCAATTATATTCAATTTTAAATAACTTAATTGATATCACTTAACAGAACAACATCTTATTATGTTAAGAATACAGAATGTCAAAGCTGGGGAAAAAGGCTGTCTCATTATACAGAAGGTTCTAGGCCTTCGCCATTTTTGGAAAACATGTGCGAATAATTAACCGCAGATGTGTTTCTTTTCTCTTTTATTCCCGTCCTTCTGAGCACTTCAACAATTCTGAAGATAAGCCACTGAATGTTTTATTTACTCTCGAAGCTTCTTTTGGAAGATGTCTGACACCATCCAGACATTTTCAGTTGTTCGTTTCAAAAAGCAGAGACTATCACTTTTGGGCGATTTTACTACGGAAAGGGGTGGTAGGCAATGAGTCAGATGAGCGGTTTTCCAGAGTTCTTGTTCGTGACCTTCGTCCAATCAGGCGTACTTTTTTATAGTGAGCATTTTTACTTTCTCGTATACGAAGTATACAAAGAGAAAGTATTGTAATCGTCAAAAAACTTCGAACTCGCGATTTTGACGAATCTCCACGTTTTAGACCTCCCCGGTCCGAAAAACACAATTTTGGAATTATGTCCGTCTGTGAACACGATAACTCGAAAACTATTAGAGCTACGGGGATAAAATTTGGTATGTGGTCTTTAAACATAATATGTAGGTTTCTATCAAATTTTGGACAAAATCCATCTACGGGAAGTCTGTCTGTGTGTCCACGGTCATGTGAACACTATAACTCAAAAACTGGTACAGCTAGATGGATAAAATTTGGTACACAGTTTTATCGTCACGAATGTAGGTCCGTATCACATTATGGGCCAAATACGTCAACGGGCTGAATGTCTGTGGGTCTGTATAATTGCATACTTGTTCATTTTTGAAAACGAACTCCATGCGCATGCGTACTGGTAGCAATGCCTATGCACGCGGAAGGATTACGCCACTTCGTCCTTGAGACGGTAAAAGTGGAAAATCGGTTCGCATTTAATCGCTACGCATCTCTTTGAATTTGATTCTTTACGTAAATATTTTACAATCACTATAATCTACAATGAAAAACCTTCTGATAAGTCATTAGATTCTGGGTTACAGTAGGTTCGAATTTTTTTATCCACGCGGGGGAAGGGAAACAGCACCTTTTTAGGAAAGTATACGAAAAAGTTTAGGGGAGACCACTCCCGCTGGTTTCACTGTCTGTCCGCCACGGGAACTCTGTTCACCAAGTTGTCTAGTTGACGGTGGTCTCTATGGGAACAAGTTATCGTAGCAGGAATCCATTTCGAGTAGGTAGACATTCATTCAAATTTGTTGCATTGCGCACTTAGCTCCAAATGGGAAAGAACCAGCAAAGGCGGCAAAACCGAGAAGCTGAATGATAAACTACCGCCGCAAACTGGCGCCAAGGATAAAATAGAACCTCGACTTCCATCGGATTCCTCCTATTCGAAATGGATCCTCCCTAACATAACTAGTTGCTATAGCGACCGACGTCAACTAGACAACTTGGCGAACAGAGTTGTCGTGGCGGACAGACAGTAGTTCGTCTTTGCCGCAAATCAACAAATGAAAAATAAATGTTTCTATATAATGTAAACATCTTCCCTCCTCCTTTCTCCAATATATTCCTGTTTTGGTGAAATGAAGTCCGCTTGGAGCACGAAAGCGCGGAGGATCTATTAACTGGCAATGATCAGTAAGTAAATGCACCAAAGAGATTAACGAACTGATTATGAAAACTTAAAAGAAATTTCACTGATGAAGCCGGAATTAAGAAAATGGAGCTGCCACCGATTGTAATAGCATCACCAATGCCATTTAAATAAATATTAATGTAGAATATGTGGAAAACACCTCCTTTTTTTCTGTTGAAACTTGAATTTCAGAAACACATGATTAATATAGCTTTAGGATTTCGTAACTCTCAAAATAAACTGTATACAAGGAAATAATTTTGGTATTTATTTAAAAAAAATTGATACAGTTAAGTTTGGAAATAAATTTAAAAAATACCGTAAAGGAAGATCATTTATTAGTGTCAAGAATCTTTTTAAGAATGAAATTCATCCTCGTTTATCACCCCAAATAAAAAGATAATTAACATTTTCCTGGTCTGCATTTTTTTGAAGTTGAAGAAGTAGGAATAATTATGTGCTTTTTTTACCTTGATTCATAGTGCGTCTAAAACATTTTTTTTAATTTGAAAAGCAACATTCTGAAATAAGAATACAGACTGTCAAGGTTAGGAAAAAAGTTGTCTTATTGTGTAGTAAGTCCTCTGTAGTTTCCTTTATTTTCGGAAAGCAGATGCGAATATTAAACCGCATATGCTTCCCTTACTTTTTTAATTTTATCTTTTTATATTTCTTTTCAAACACTCTGACAGTGCTGAAGATTATTACAGACTATTCTATGCACTTAAAGTTTTATTTATTCTCTCAACTAGGGCATGCATTTTTGTGAAAGTAAACCAGACATTTTCAGCTCAGTAAATGCAAATGTTCCAAAACGATTATAGAACTGATAATGAAAACTGAATGGAAATTTTCGGTATGAAGTTGGAATTACGTAAAGCTGTTTGTCAATTTAAGGTGATAGTAATGAAGACCTAGCTTACACCAATTGTAATATCAGTATCAGTGAATCAAATCAATTATGAATCAATTTCATTCAGACAAAAATAATTATTTTAGAAGAGAAAAATAAGCATGTTTTGGATCAGCAGATTTTAAGATAAGAGCTCCTTCTGTTAACTGGGAATGTAACAGATATCTATTCATTATATCTTATTCATTTTATATAACTAACTAGCTGATGCCCGCGACTTCGTCCTTCGTCCACTATTGGTAGCTTATTGATCTGGATTAAAAGATTTTCCCGTCTAATAGTTTTAAGGTAAAAAAATTTCTTCTATCGAAAATATTATAATTAACTAAATTCTGCAAGGAATCTATAATCCATTAATCACGACAATTTATACATCCATAATTGTAGATTTAGTTTACTTAGTAGATTAAGTTAGAATATCCAACTTTATTGTCCTGGCTAAGAAAATTTTGAAAACCACAATTTGCAAAAAACTAAAATTATTCCAGTTAATCAGTATGTAGACATAAATTAAATGCAAAAGAATTATAAAGTATTCGTAAAAAAACAGGGAAGAAATTCGTGCACTTAAGAACAATAAAAGCGTTGTTAGAAATTGTTTTTGGAAATATTTTCCAAAATTAATTAAAATTAAACAGAATGTCGCATAGAAATGAATTTGGTATCATTGAAAAGCTAATTTGTTGAACTAAGAGAAGATGTTAAAATGGATTTCGTGCAAT
This sequence comes from Araneus ventricosus, assembly GCA_013235015.1. Classification (NCBI taxonomy): domain Eukaryota; kingdom Metazoa; phylum Arthropoda; class Arachnida; order Araneae; family Araneidae; genus Araneus; species Araneus ventricosus. The sequence goes on from BGPR01012153.1 coordinate 19,216, forward strand.
AATATGCTCCGAAGTTACTGCGTAAAAACGTCAAAATTTAAGATAATTTTTAATTAATAAAAATTCTAATTAAAATTTCGAAAAGTCCTTTCTTAGTGAGTACATAATACCCAAGGAGAAACCACCTGCCAAATTTCAACTTTTTAGTCCCAGTGGTTTGGAAAATTTCGTGGCGAGTCAGTGAGTGGTTTTCTCTTTTATATATATATACTCGGAGTTGCTTACTTTCATGTCTAATATTTTTAATGTAAAGAATACTATTATATAAAATAATTTTTAGAACTAATTTCGACCCAAATTATGCAAATGGTTGTAAGGCCAATAAACAGTTGACAGGAAAATAATATATAAAAATAGCACAATGCGCAAAATATTCTGATCGCCTGAAACGTTTTTCAATTAAACTGAGAATTTAAGTTTAATTAAGCGATTTTTAAAAACCGCCGAAAGCCGATTTTCTCCGTAGGTTATTGATAAGGTTTAAAGAATGATATGCCAATCTAATAAAGCACTGCAAGTGGCAACTGTGGAGGGGGCAGAAATAAAATGGTTTAAAATTTCTCTAATATTTTCATTTAATAGGGATGGCAACACTAAAGATAAAATAGTTTTTCTGTACATGGTAATGTAGTTTTTAATTCAAAAAATTAACAATTAATTAACGATCACCAAACCTTCACTAAAATCTCTCTTATGCTTCATAACATTTGTGAGCGAAAATTTGAAGAAAATCTATTGATTAGTTTGGATTTCCACAGCGTACAACTATTTAAACATTTCAATTTTATTTATAGGTGAGAGTCCCCGAATTTGGACCACTTGGATATTTTTAGATGCACAGCGATGGACAAATAATTTTAACGAAAAACAAGCAGTAGAATTTTTTTTGTACTTTATTTATCTTCAAAACAGTGCAATTAACTTTTTATGAAATACACTTTAAATTAGGAAAAAAGCAGGTTTAAAGAAAATGCGTCATAGATCCAATCAAGGTAATCGGTTGCCTAGATTGGACAAATGATTGCCTACATTGGACCACTGGTTGATAAGATTGGACCACTGGTTGCCTAGATTGAACCACTGGTTGCCTAGATTGAACCACTGGTTGCCTAGATTGAACCACTGGTTTCCTAGATTGAACCACTGGTTGCCCATATTGGACAGCCAGTGTTTATAAGCACAACTAAGTAACATATTTTTTAATTCTCAAATTCACACCAGAGTACAATTCATGAACCTAAGTACGGCATTTTATGCACTGTATGACTTCCTCTTCTTCCTTAGTTTCGTCACAAATGATGCTTATCCTAAATTTTTGATCCAACATTTGGATGACTTTTGTGTCCTTTCATTGCTTTTTCTTTGAATTCCAATTTATGAAGACTATTAGTGCTGAGTTATTCCTGTAGTTTAGGATAATAAAAGGTTTAATTGATTTAAACAGTCCAGTTTAGTCTTATTGTGTATGATCCAATCTAGGTACCCTTTGTACGACAAAATACCCTAAACTTAATTTTAAATTATTTTTATAAAATGATTACACTAAATTTTAGTTCAGGAAATTTCCTATCGGAGGATATAATAATATTTTTTCCTACTTAGAACAGCGTCGAGGCCTTTTGTTTTCAGTTAAAACAATCGATTGGTGATGCCTAAGTCTAAACACCTTTTCTTTTACTGTAACCACGTAGTGCTTTCTACTAAAAATGATATCAAACACCCCATTTACATCGTTACAACATAATTTACATATTTTACGCGCAAATATTTAATAGAATTGATATTTATAACAATATTTAAGTTGGCGCAATCTTGGCGCCAGTTCAGATGCGCGGCTCTCCACTATAGATTGATAAAAGTCAGCACACGGGATTCATTGTAAGAATTTTATTTTAATAGAAGGTTATTTATGAGCTGAAATGCACTTTGCAGGTTTGAATTTCGTCGTGTGGTGTCAAACCGAGGAAATATCGATTAAGCGGTCTGTTTTTACTTAGTATAGTAGAAGTATAGAAAGAGAAAGTATTGTAATCGTCAAAATATCCAAACTGGAGATTTTAATGAATCTACACGTTTTAGCCCTCCCCAGTCCGAAAAATGCAATTTTAGAATTATGTCTGTCTGTCTGTGAACACAACAACTCGAAAACTATTAGAGCTACGGGGATAAAATTTGGTATGCGATCTTTACACATAATTTGTAGGTATCAAATTGTGGACAAAATTTGTCAAAGGAAAGTTTGTCTGGCTATCCGCGTTTATGTGAACACGATAACTCAAAAACTTAAATAGCTAGTTGGATAAAATTTGGTACACAGCTTTATCATCGGGAATGCAGGTCTATAAAAGTTTGGGCCAAATGCGTCGAAGGGTTGATTATCTGTATAATCGCATACTTGTGAGCACAATAACTCCTTAACACGATGACTTAGATAAATGAAATTTGGTTTGTGACCTTCTAACTGTAACTGTAGATTTGTGCAAAATTTTTGTTTCAATCGGTTAATAAGAAGACGTTCAAAATTGCATATTCAATTTTCTTACTCTGGCGAGCGCGTGGCAATACTCGTGATGTTGGCGTGTGCTGAAGGAAACTCGTGGGTAGTCGCATTCTAGGCCACAGTAGGTTCGAATTTTTCATCCACGCGGGGAGAGGGGAAATGACAACTTTTTTGGGAAGCATACAAGTAAGTTTAGGAGAGACCACTCCCGCTGGTTTTGAACTAAAATTGATGTTCTTACCTGAGAGTTGTTTTGGCGAAGGAGAACTGTTGGAATTGGAGAGTCGCCGACCTGCTCTGAAAGAGATCAAACGAGAAGTCACTTTCAAATGTTTTTACCACAGAATAAGACATTGTAATTGATAAACTAGCACTAAAATGTATTTCAACTTTTTTCCCCCGACAGTTTATTTTATAATTAGGTCCGCTTTCACTGAACGGTATTTTAATTTATTTTCTAAATCATCATTCAGATTCATTTCGGAAAAATTAAGGATTTACTCGTCAAATGTATGAAAGTATTTTGAGAATTATGCAAATAAATAAATAGAGTGTGAAAATTTTAAAAAAGTTCAATTAGCTCCATAAACGCCAAATTTTTGATTCCGAGGTGTTCATTCCCAACTTTCAAAGCAAACCTGTGCGAAATTTGGTAGCTATAAGGTCCACTGATATGTTTGTAAAGCATCAACACAGACACATATAAATATTACGAATATGTGTCTAACATTAATGAATTTATGTTTTCCTTTCTAAGGGATATAATGAATGAAAAGAAATAAATATTTTCACTGTCACATTTAAATTTTTAATGTAGAAATTTGTATTCGTGCATTATTTATTCATGCGAAATTCTTTTTAAAAAATAAGGAAATCTGTGTGTAAAAATGAGTACCGCAAGAGAAATAAAAACGATTATTTGGCTAAAAATTGCAATAGAGGTGTATTTTGAATAGTTAACTGTTTAAATAAGCAATGCATCCTTAATCCTTATCCTTAATATAATAAATGCGAAGGCGTGTCTGACAGTCAGTCGGTCTGTCTGTTTGTTACGCTTTCACGGCCAAACTACCAAACCGATTTGGATGAAAATTGGCAGAATTTTAGCTTAAAACCCAGGAAAGGACATAGGATATGTGATTTTATCATAAACTCAATATTTTTGATTACAGACAACAATTAAATATTTAATAAAGAAAGGCCCATTGACTCAGCTATTCGTGATGAAGATTACTACTTTATTTTTCAACCAACTGTCACGTGAACCTTAAGATATACCTATACATGTGGAATAATTTATTTTTAAAACCAACTGTCACGTGAAGAAAAGCGTAATCATGTGGAATAACTTATTTTTAAAGTCAAACATCACGTGATCACAGACAACCGCGATTATATGATCTTGCTGGGAAAAGAAATAAATAATTAATTTGTGGAATAATAACTGAAATTACTTAACTCGACGCCTGGTTTTAATTTTTTGAAGTTTGCAGTCTATTTAATTTTAGTTATTTATATTTGTATCCTTTCCTTATAAGATTTTTATTCCAGAAATTTTCGAGAAATTGACGCCGGAACAGAAATCTATTAATAGATGTGATATATTTGCAAGAGTTTTTAGATTAAAATTTAAAAACTAATGTTAATTATAACTAAAGGAAAATATACGAATAAATATTTTTTGTTTTATGTATTCTTTTGAATGATAGAAGCGGATAACATATAGCATGGTGGGTGATATACTCCACAGATTGTAAGGGCCTGATGATACCATTGAGTACAATGATAAAATTTACAGTAACGGAGAATTAAATTTGGTAGAATACGTAAGTGATATTGCGATAATTGGTAAAGATCTATTGAGTTTAGGAATGAGTAGACCGCATAGGATAGAGAAAATTATTAATGACCTAATGCAGAAACTTTCCTACGATACAGAAGAATTGCAACAGCGACTAACTAAATTCGTTCCACGGTTGAACTCAGGACAAAAAAAAACGAAACAAATTGAAATTTTGAAACAAATTGAAAGTGTAGAAGGGTGGTTAGTCTTTCAAAATGCTTCTGGTGTTACTTGGAAGTCTTTCCTTCTCCATCTATTCAAATTAGCTTAGTTCAAATTTGTGAAGACAAAAAATCTGCTGAATCGGTAGTGAGAGCTTTAGAATGTTAAAGCATTGTAAGCTGTCGGTTTGGGACAAATGTACAATATCCCAATAAAGAACAGTTGATTGAACTATGAAAGATATTAATAACAACCAAAGAATCATGGGAGGGATGGCGGTATTGATTTCAGGCCATTTTAGATAGATTAAACTTTTAATAACTAGGGGACACCTGTAGATGAATTAAATGCATGTTTAAAGAAGTCTCCGTTATTGGAGCATGTCAAAAAATTAAACTCACTACGAATATGAGAGTTCAACTGTTCAACGACACTGAATCAGGACTAATCTTTTGAAAATTGTTGAAGGTGGGTTTAAAACAGATTCAGACAGTGTATTAAATTGAAAGGGAAATTTTTCAAAATTGTTCATAGCACAGAGGAACTGATAAGCAAGGTTTATCTTGTACTACAAGCTAATATGAGGAATAAAAAATGGTTGTTGAATGGGTAATTTTGGCACTTACTAATGAAAGTTTAGGTCAGATAAATGAAAAAAAAACATGTCACAAATGTACGGAGTTATTATAGAATGTCTATATGTAGATACGGTAACGGGCAACCAAGTAACATCATATTCTGTAGAGTTCTTCAACTCCTTTGAATTATCAGGGATACCTTCCAAGAAACTGAGATTAAAAGTAGTTGTGCTAGTACTATTGACACGTAACCTCGATTAACCGAGACTGCGCAATGGCACACGGTTACGAATTACATACCTAGGTCAAAACGTTGTGTTAACTACTGTTATGACTGGCATAGTGAAAGGAGAGAATGTTTTAAGTCCACACATTGAGATAATACCGAAGGATTTGCCATCCCATTTCTAAAGGTAACGATTCCCTTTAAAATTAGAAATTGCCAGGTTCAGCGCCAGACCCTCGAAGTGGCAGGCGTACATATGGAAAAACCATATTTTCCTCATAGGCAACTATGTGGCGTTTTCACATGTGCCCAGCCCACAAAACCTCTATATCCATGCACAAAACGTAAAATAAAAAACATAGTATACAAAAGTGTGTTATCATAGATAAACAAATTACCTAACTATAACAGCAGACACGTGTATAATACACTCCTGTTAGTCGTCCAATTACGTATTATCAACCGATAAAACTTTTAATTTCCCCTTTCAACATCATTCACATTCGTGAATTAAAAAAATTAATAATTCAGATTCTTCGCGCACAAAGTCGCGGGTAACAGCTAGTAATTAATAAAGAAATAGTAATAAATTAAGTTATACCAATTTAAAAAATACCAATTTTTTAAATTATAATTTTTATAAATAAGTAAATAACGTCAATAAATAAAGAGTATGTAGAATTTTGAATACAACAAAAATTAGCAAAAAACTTTTGTCTAGTTGCAAAATCTTATTTAATTAACGAAAACAATTTCGAAATTACGCCAATATTTTTTTAGTTTTGATTTTGAATTAACCAAAATAAACTCAATTTACAGACAATATTTTAACATTATGTAGATAGGAAAATGAAAGCTACCCCGGAAAAATTCGAATTATCGACAAATTCGATTTTAAAACGATTGGATTAACCGTCCCCGTCCGGACCAGGGCAGTGACGGATAACCGAATAGACGGATAACAGAAATCTCTTATCACATATGTACAGTCACGTGATTTCATTGCTGGCTTGGGGCGAAACTGAAAATCGAATCCTCTAAAAGTGAATTATACATATATATATATATATATAGTATTTAATTTTTCAAAACGATCAATATAAACTTCAATAAAAGAGGAGTAATGTACAGAAATGTATTATAATACTATAAACCTGCGTTTTTAGATGATGGCGGATAGCAGAAACTGACGTTTAAAAGAGTGACGGTTAATCGAAGTTTTAATGTATACAGGGTTCCCACTTATATCCGTTACACCCTTAAATTCTAAACGGTGACAGCTTAGGCCTTAAAGTTGGTGTTTAAGTATAGTAAAAAGGCTATGCGCTACTCGATGAGACGACTTACAACGCCATCTATCGGCAAATTTTGGAATTAGCGGTCCTATCTCGTAAACGGTGAAAGATAGAGAAAAAAGTCAATCAGAAAGTTATAGAGCACTCTCGATTTAGTACGAAAAGATACCTTGCGCACATTAATACTCAAAAAAATAATGTAAAAAATGAACATTTGTTTGATTGTGATTTTCAACACTGTGGCGTCGTGAAATGCGAGCGAAGCGAGAAATCCAGTCCAGAATGCAAATGAGTATAGTGGCTAACGGAGAGCATTTTGAGCAATATAAATAAATGACCCAGAAGGCAGGGACATGTCTCAGTTTCTCTTTTCCAGTCTTTATGACGTGACAATTTTCGAAATCGTGACCAAACAAATGTTAATTTTTTGCATTCTGTTTTGAGTATTAATGTGCGCAAGGTATCTTTTCGTACTAAATCGAGAGTTCTCTACAACTTTCTAATTGACTTTTTTCTCGTATCTTTCACCGTTTACGAGATGGACCGCTAATTCCGAAACTTGCCGATAGATGGCGTTGTAAGTTGTCTCATAGAGTAGCGCATAGGCTTTATACTATACCTAAACACCAACTTTATGGCCTACGCTGTCACCGTTTAGAAGTTAAGGGGGTGTGTAACGGATATAAGTGGGAACCCTGTATAAAAATTTCCATTTTGAAGAGAACTCCTTTCACTGACAATAGTCAGCAGTCTGTTTGTAAGTGGGAGATTCAACAGATGAACGGAAATTTCGAGGGGTTTTATTTATTATATTTTTTTTCACATTTCAAGCAGTGCCTTACCACTGACGTTAAGCTATGTTTATTACTTATTTTTATTGTGAGTTCTAATAACAAATTAACGAACAGTGTGTCGGCGTCTACATGACTCGGGTGTTTGTTTCACGAGCAAGGCTGCCGTGTCTCAATCAGCATTAATTACCAGATAGTCCAAGGCCGGTTTTTCTTTTTTTCCAAGGCGAAATCTTTTGTTCCCGTCAGCTATTTTCCATCTGCCCTTTTCCTTTCTTTGCGGGAACACGTGACGGGTGACGCGCGCCGTTGCTTTCCCCCCTCCTTCTACGATGAGAACCGTGTAAAGGATCAACATATTGACGTTTACAGATGCACACAATTAGGCCATCTTTCCAGATTTTCTTTCGTACTTGCTCTCTTTTCTTTCGTTCTTTTTTTTCTTCTCTTTAGTTCTTTTTCTTCTTCTCTTGCATATCATTTACAACAGGAATGCTTCGACAAGAAATATGATCCCATAATCTTCCCGTAATCATATTTGGCCATATTTATAGCCTTATCCCGTAAATAAGATTATATTCGAATCCAAGCAGTGTGATGATTTTTAGATACTAATACTGGAGGTTCTATTGTAAGAAATATTGTATAGCTATTACATGTTCCTATCAAAGAGAACGTATTAGACGACGCACCATTTGCAACAACAACAACAAAAAATATTGAATTACAAATCAACGGTATTAATAAGAAAATAAGCTGAATAAAAGAATTTTTAAAAGCACGTTTTTATTAGTAAACTAAAAATTAGTATTCTTTATTTTAATTATTTTCTAACGTTAAGACTTTTATTTAAAATCTGTTACAGATGTTATGGAGTCTTAAAATCAAATTTTTCTCAAATTCATTACCAAGTGGCGTCACATTACTGGACTATGGAGTGAATACTTGATTAGATGATAATTAAGTTCTGAAAATGTTAAAATTATGAAATATTATCTAAAACACACAAATGTACAAAATTCCACCACTTAGACAAGCGAGTGAGAAATCGATTACACAATTTTATCTTTACAAATAAGTAACATTAAATAAAAGTGTGTAATAAATATAAATGAATATTATTACCAAATTAGTTAAAATATTAACTAATTTGATAATAATATTCATTTATATTGATTTAATGCTTATTATGTATATTATATATTTAATATTTATATAAATATTATTCTTCATATTTATTTTTTATTATTATCAAATTAGTTAAAATATTAACTAATTTGATAATAATATTCATTTATATTGATTTAATGCTTATTATGTATATTATATATTTAACATTTATGTAAGTATTATTCTTTATAGTTATTTTTTATTATTATCAAATTAGTTAAAATATTAACTAATTTGATAATAATATTCATTTATATTGATTTAATGCTTATTATGCATATTATATATTTAACATTTATGTAAGTATTATTCTTTATAATTTTTATTATCATCAAATTAGTTAAAATATTAACTTATTTGATGATATTCATTCATATTGATTTAATGTTTATTATATATTTAATATTTATATAAATATTATTATTTATAGTTATTTTTATTATTATTAAATTATTTAAAATATTAAAAAAGCGAAACAGGAAACTCACGCGTGACAATTGGTTCACAGTCGTTCCCCTCATGTAGCAGATGGTAAGTGATGGAATATTTATTAATAAAATTGAAAATAATATACATAACTTTTATGTAAAAAGTATTTTAATAAATAAAAATTATTTTTTTATAATTTCTGTCTTCCTAAAATACGCTAATATTTTCTAAATGGACTAAACTTACAACAAGAGTCAAACTGACGCCATATTTCTGTAACAGGGTCACAGAAATGACACTACCATCATTTCAGAGATAACACTTCAAATAATGCAAATTTAATTTATTATGCGATGTCCGCAAAATGTTCCAAAAGATGGCATGACCTTATTTGACTATACAGGGTGTCCACACTTATCGTGTTCCAATAGCTAATTTCTAAACCGTTAGAGATAGACATATAATTCCAATTGCAAAAATACTTTAAATGAAGGGAAAAATTATAACTTAAGTTTTATGAGTCAATAAATATATTTCTGAAAAATTTACGAATTCTAACTTTTTATAGGGTCCCCCGATCATCATTGACCTTATCAATCATTTAGATAGTTAAAAGAAAGTTTATTTTCAAAAAAATGTAAAATTTTGATGAAAATTAAGTAAACAAAACTATTTCCTATAAATTAACTATTCAATGAAATAGCAAAATAATACCCCGTTATATTGTAAATGCACTTATGAGTAATAATAATGTAAAATGAAGTGCAAAAATAAAAAATTGGCACGCATGGAACGTATTAAAAAATTAAAGAAATATTTTTCTAAAAATTTAAAAAAAAAGTTATTGAGTTAAATTTTTTTAAAAAATATATTCTATATAGTAATGTATGTGCACAAAATTCAGTACTCTAAGTCAATAATTAAGAAAAAAGCTATATAATGTCCACCGTCCTCTTAAGAATAAGAGATATTACCTTAAGAATAAGAAATCTATCTTATAAAGAGGTATAAAAGTGCATTCTTACTGGACTTTTGTTCAAGGATTCGTGTTATTGTCTTAATTAAAAGACGTCCATTATCCAGAAAGCATGCATTTTTATGGATTTGATCTAAAGATATATTAATTTAGATAGCTTTCGTAGAAACGCGAAACAGCTACAAATTCTTATCTATTGGAAGCAAGTTTGGAATCATAGTTCAGACTTCTGAAAAGTGGAAGAATATCTTATAGAAAGAAAAATTCATTCACAACCTTCATTTCTGACAAGTCCACTGAACTCATTCAGTGAACATTTTGTTTTACCTTCACGTCACTCAATCTCCGTTCTATTGCCGATCAACAACCAATAATAAAATATTCAATTAAAGCTAAGAAAAACTAACCTTGACCGGAACTGAAAAACCGGCTAGGTAAGAGGAAAGCAGATGGCGTGTGAAATTTCACAATTCCATTGAAAGCTTTTAACGCTAGGGATTTCAATCACTATGAAAAATGGTTGATTTTAGAACTTGTGGAAATGTAATGAAACTTTGAAAATTATTTGAGATTCAAGGCTTCAACAAATTCATCAAAAATAATTCGCCTTCTTAAAAAATTTTCTCGACCTTAATTTTCAAGATTATTTTAGGCTTGAAACTAAATATAACTATGTAATTCAGAAGAAATAATTTACACTATGTCATTTTAACACATATAAAATATCACAGCAACTTTCAAATACTATATTTTTTGTAAATATCTCTACTGTTCAGCAACGGATTCCGAGACTACCACTTTTCGACGGGTCAGGCAAGAGTCACATGAGCGCATTTCCGGAGTTCTCTGTTAGATCACGCTCACTAAAATGTAAACATCACCCTTCCATTCTTCTCTTTCCCCCTATTTCGATGAAAATAACTCCGCCCGGCGCATGCGCAAAAGCGAGGAGGGTTTCCGAATCCATTGCTAAACAATAATTAAGTTTTGTTGTGATGTTTTGTAAATTTGATGAAATGTTTTTCTTTCTGTTTTGTTGTTACTCCCCGCCGTCCGGGTCAGTGCCTCACACCCTTTGGGTAGGCTATGCCGGTGTGGGCAAATAAATAAATAAATACTTAATAGCGTTACTTCGACCATTCCAAAATCTTGCAGCTCTCAGCCAGCTGCATGAAAGGGAAGGCAAAACAAAACCCCATCCAAGCCAGAGGACTTACATATTTAAAGATCAGAGGCTTAGTTAATTTAAGCCGTTAAACATATAATCGCATTCCAATTGGAAAAAGAAATCCCAAATTTTTCTCTTATTGTTATTTTCGTTGCTTTCTGTAAGCACTCTTAAACAGTTAGTTCCTCCACATCATAGAAATAATATGGAAATTTCGAACTTGAAAAATGAAAAAACTGGAATTCATCGAATCTTCAATAGACTTTCTGGTATATTATGTAAAAATATTTTCCAAAGGGGTTTGTAAATCAAATTCTGAAATAAAAGTATGACTGTTCGGCAATTCCAAAAAGGCGGGTTTATACGCTTCCCTACAGCTAGACGTTAATAAATAAGGCAAATTTATTTATGAAAAAGAGGATATATCTGTTTGAAAAGATGATACATAGATACATAATATTATATATTAAGATAATACAGTCCGTAGCGGAAGAATTTGGGCATTCCAAAAATGTTTCAAACTTTTGAGATATTTCCGTTCAGAACAAATAGTTAAAAATGACTTCTAGACAAACACTTATTCTTCCAGAATACTATATTTATTCTTCTAGATATGTAAAAAATTTACACAGAATTCCTGCCGATTTAATTTTTTAAAATCTATTTCATCCAGAAGTGCATCATATTATCTTATATAATTAAAAGGACTCGAAATATATATATACCACTCGAAATATATTTTAATTATATATATATCACTAATTAATTTTATGATTAGTCTTAATATACCAATTAGTTTTTTAATAAAAGGAAACTATTTGGAATACCTTTTAATCAAAATTAAAATCCTAACAGCAGATTATAATTATTTTTAATTTACGTCTTAATTAAAAGAATAAAAATTTTGAAACTTCAAAAATTGAGACAAAGTATTAACTAACAGAATTAATCCGGTGACGGTAAACACTGTTGTCAAAAAGCAAAACAGTATCGCCATTCTGTGAAACAGACTCAAATTTTTAAAGTATTTTAGGTAAATTTCCTTAATCACAAAATGAATTTCAACAATTGCAGCTTAAAAGCATCATCAAGCCGTTAGAATATAAAAAAGGGAGGGTTTGAGAGAATTTAATGGACATTAATATCTTCAATTAGGGCACTGAAAATTTACTCGCTGAAAGCCGACTCTGACCTTTTCCAGTCTGGATGGTCATTTGAACACTCAACTTATTTCCCTACGTAAACAGTACAGTTTCACAAGTGCTTCAAGTTTATAACACTTTCGGCTGCACATGAGAGTGCTTCATATTTCATCTTTAAATAAACAATTCTCGCCCCAGATAAACACCGAGTTAAGTCTTCCAAGCATTCCGTATTTTCTCTCGTTCTTAAGCCGTCTTTTTACTTTCTTGAATATGAAGACAAAGTATTATGGTTTTCAAAAAACTTCGATCTCAAGGTTTTGACGAATATCAATGTTTTCCATTTCCCTGGTTACGAAAAAATGATTTTTGGAATTTTGTCTGTCTACCAACGCGATAACTCAACCAGCGGGAGTGGTCTCCCCTAAACCTTCTCGTATACTTCCCAAACAGGTGTCATTTTCACTCTAATTAGGGTTGCCATACGTCCCGTATACTATTTGTCCCGTTTGCTTCCTAAACTCTAAGTCATTATAATTTTAAAATAACCTGCGGCCATTTTTATGATTATGTGTAAAATGAAAATGATAATTAAAAAATTAAAATCAGCTTTAAAGTGTGACTGGGTTAAAAAGGATTAGCTTCTCATCTTTTTTTATTATTCTACGCGTTCATTTTATTAGATTGCTTAAACTTTATTGATTTTTTTTACCAGAGTAAAATAAGCTATTACGCACCCATTGTTTTCATGTTTTATTTATTTAGCACCTAAACGCACCCGTATCAATGCTGGGCAATTATGGCAACCCTATCTCTCCGCGCGTAGATAAAAAAATTCGAACCTACTGAAACCATGACGGCTGTGCTGAAACCCAGACAGCAATCCTTAGTTTCCTTTAGAGCGCGCCAAGGTCACACTCGCCAAGACGGAAATAGCCTCGCTTCAAACACCGAGCGCCAAATACATGCGGTCCTGCCTTCGCGGACAGACAGACTTCCCGTGGACGGATTTTGTCCAAAATTTGATAGAAACCTACAAATTATGTTTAAAGACCACATACCAAATTTCATCCCCATAGATCTAATAGTTTTCGAGTTATCGCGTTCACAGACATGATTCCAAAAATGTGTTTTTCGGACTCGGGGAGGTCTAAAACGTGGAGATTCGTCAAAATCTCGAGTTCGACTTTTTTGACGATTACAATACTTTCTCTTTGCATACTTCGTATACGAGAAAGTAAAAAGACAACGAGGTGGGAGGATGAAATTTGTTACGGGTCTCTCTTTCAATACAAATTTAAATATTTATGAAATTGTCGACGTAATATGTCAACGGAAAATCTTTCGGTTTGGCCACCCTATCGCATGTGAGCACTATTATTCAAATTGAAATGAACTAGACGGATGAAATTTGGAATGAGGTTTTATCACTAGAATTTTTGACATGTAGGGGAAAGTGGGTAAAACCGGGTAGGTAAGGTTCGAAAGCGTGTTTGAGCTAAAATATTCGACATAGAGCTTGTCAAATTTTATTAAAATATTCATCGTTTATCGGAGTACAATATATAAATCCAGAAAAGTCACAGTTTCATTAATTTTTTGATCAATGATATTTTTGTAAAAAAATGTCAAACTACTCGGTTTTACCTCACTAGCGTTATAAAACCGGTTACACATGTTAACGTTATGGGAAATAAGGAAAACTCGATTTTCAGTGGAAAATTTGCAATCATTTTTATTTTATAACAATTTAAGAATATTAGTTACAAAATTCACATGTAAAACAGTTGTCTTCCTGCTCGTCACTGCAGCTTTCGTGGACACAGTCAAGACAATTTTTACTTTGTAATAACCCTTTATTTAAATTAGAAAATACTCAATTAAAATATAAACAATCAACGTCTGACGTCTTTTTATCATCTTAATCGGAGGAATCGTGAATACCGACTGCCCTGGTCGTACGCCACTTGGAGTACCCGGTTTTACCCCGAGTCCAGAGGTTATAAAAAACTAAATAGAATCGTGCAATTGTTGGAGTAAATCCTTATTGTTTGATAGGGTATTAAATCCTTAGGAAACGCATAATAAGCTGGACTAAGTAGAGTTTTTATAACTGTAATGATTTTTAAGTAAGGATAGTTTAAAATCAAATGAACAGTAGAGACGTTTTAAAACAAATAAACCTTCACAGACACAGTGAATTCAACAGCCACTATGACTGTTAATTTTTCTTGACTAGTAGAGTGTATTTCAGGATCTGTCTGATAGATAGGAGAAATAATAGCGCCAGAATAATGGGTACCCGTTTCACCCCACTCGCCCCTATTCTATGCTATTTGCCTGTTTCATAGCTATCTGTCGGTCAGTCTATATGAATGTATCAGAACACGATCTGTACGTATCCGTACACGAACCAGCAAGGCACTATATAAATGAAATTTGGTACATGTAGTCGTGCTCGTGTGGCATAAGCTATAACTGACTGTGCCTGGCAACAGAGACAGCGCCCTCTTTAGTGTGAATTGGCAGTAGAAGCCATGCGACAGAGCGCGATTCGTCGCTAATTAACAATTATCCTTTTTAAAAGTGTGTTTGTTAAATTTTGAAATTATCTGTGTAAACTTGTTCGTGTGTAACTTAAATAAAAAACACATTATTGTTACACTAATTGGGCTGATTACTGAACCAGCGTTGGACGCCATTTTGTAACCGGGTGTGTTGATGGTGATTGTAGACAAGTACCACCAATTTCATTTTCTAATGATTTTTAATTATATGGGTACGAGCACAAACGAGGAACACCAAAACAAACATAGACGACAATTACATTCCACACAGCTATATTCTCGTTAACACATAGTTGTTCTATTCTTCGCTAGATCTAGTTGGCGCTAGCAGTCTCTCTAAAGTTACAATAGCATCTGTCACACAGGAATGGCGCTGGAGGTGCCCGATTTGCCCGACAGGGGTACCTGGTCTCCCCGGCACGACCTGCTCGCTGTACGGCGGGATGAGTGTATGAAATTGGTCTCAAATTTCCGCCAGATTATTATTTATCAACTACAGTTGAATAACCCATACAAACATTTTGCCCGACGGGATACAAAATTTTCCCCCGATGGGGGGCTGGCCCCAGGTCCCGCCTCCGGCGCCACCCCTGCTGTCACATCCATAGTTTTCATACCAAAATTGTGGACATTTATCGAATTTTGAATCCAATCGATCAGCGGTCAGAATTCATACTCGATTCTCTTTACTATACGCCGAAGCGAAACACAAAACTCATCGCAATGTGGAAGGATACGAGAAAGGCGATGGGAGAACACATCTGTTCGTTTGGGGGTTCATTGTTTATTTCATTTCCACAAAAAAGTTTTCCCCTCAACCTTTTTAAAAACTGGAATCCTCACCCAATATTTGTTTATACAGGGAGTCCGAGAAATGTTGGACACATTTCAAAAATTAATTTTAAAAAACTAATATTGGTATTATTACGATTTTTCTTTTAAATGAGAGTGCATTTTCAAAAGTTTTTTTTCAGATAGGCAACGCGCCGCGACGTTACGGTGGTCTAGGTGGTCGTAAATTACTAGACATCTCCCAATATCTGAGAAACTATTAAAGCTAGTAGAAAAATAAAAGCATGTATTTGTAGGGAATAATGGTACAACTATGGTTTTTCTTTTAAACGAGAGCACATTTTTAAAAAGACTTTTTCATGTAGATGACATACCATACGACGTTCGACGTACATATTACGACGTTCTAAATTTGCTACAGCGAGAGATTTCCATTCGCAATGGCTACCGATCACCAGAAGGAGATGGGCGTTTTCTGATTTCCTTTTTCAGTTTTTCTTCAATATCTCGAAAACTATTGAGTTTTCGAATTACAATTGATTGAACAAGATAAAGAGAGTAAAATTCCCTTACAAATACATGCTTTTATTTTTCTTCTATCTTTAAAAGTTTCGCAGATAATGGTTCTCAAAAATGGGAGATATCCAATAATTTACGACCATCTAGACCACCAACTGAAAAAAACTTTTTGAAATTCGTTCTCATTTTTAAAAAAGCAGTATTGTAACATCCTTGGTTTTTTTATTAATTTTTGAAATGGGTCCAATAATTTATGACCACTCTGTACATTTTCTTTGTATGATTATGACCCGCATAGTTCTTATAGAGGTTGAATAGAGAGCTTATTAGCACAATATTCTCTACAATATTCTTACGATATCTTTACGATGTTCTGCGGTATTCAGAATATCGTGGAGATATCATAATAGGTTGTGGCAATAGGGATACGAAGAGTTTTAAGGTACGTTCAAAAATAAAAGGAAAAGAGAGAGAAATGTCTAGACGTAACAACGATTTAACATAATAACGTTTATGGGCTGCATACTATCTGTAAATTGTGTGATGCGACATGCATGAAGCAAATATCATTAAAAAAAATTTTCAGGGCAGAAAGTTGGACCTAGAGCTACCAAACTTGACCCTTAGCTACTTCTTGGGTAGTAGGTGCTCACTAAGAAAGGTCTTTCCAAAACTTCAATTCGATTTTTAATTAATTAAAAATTAACTGACAAGTTAACGATTTTGCTCAATAATTTCAGAGCATATTATTTCAAAAACACCATTTTTACTCCGATTTCGGATGCAAAAAATTAGTTTATGAGTAACATCAATTCTATTTTCGTTCAATTATTAATAAACTCTAAAAATATGAGTACTATATTTTACAACAGTACTGTTCTGTGTTTTCAGAATTACTAATATAATAAGCCAGATCTGTCTCTCGGTAACTCTCTGACGTCACCAACAATAAAACTCGCGCCATAGCACTGCGAGACGTTAAACAGCATTATTTCATTGTTAGAGAACCTAAATTTCAGTGATTATAAATTTTTAAAAAGTAATTGCCGTTCTAATTTCAAATTTAATAACTCTAAAATAGTGAAATAATATTTTATATCCATTGATATAAAATTTACCTCGCTATCATCAATAATTCCAGAGAAATTTTAAATTATATTAATCCCATATTTCCAATTAATTTCCATTTTTTGAAAGAAAGTGGTGAATCACGTCAGTGGTGTATCATGCGCGTGATATAGTTTGGACGCCACGATGCATCTGATTATTTATTGCAATCGTGATGATACAATATTTTTTGGCAACATTTGACAAGCAGAGAACTGCTTTGATTGATTAGACATCTGAAATACGAGGAAAATTGTTAAACAACGAAAGATACTTCACACGGAATGTTGTTTACCAAGAAGTTTTTTGAATAAAGAAATATGTAAATAAAAGAAAAATATTTCCTGTCATAAAACATATGCTTATTTTATTTGTTTTCAATCAATGTTAAACATTTCTCTCTCATATATATCTGTTTAAGCACGTCAGATTTGACGGAAAATCTCTCGAATGAAGAGGCAATTTGCACCCGTCATACCATGACGGGTGATTTTCTAGTTACATATAAAATACGAGCGCTTTGCTACGATATAAAATACATTTTTGTGTGCAAGTTATTTTTGCTGTAATTAGGAGTAAATTTTTAAAAATAACATGAAAAAGACGAATCAAGCCTAAGCATTATGATTGATACGATGGTTGAAATCTTCTAAAAAAGTTTTGTGAGAGTTTGTTTGTGAAAATTATTCTAGAAAAGACTCGCTTATAAATGTTTCAGAGCGCATTAAACCCAAAATTCTGACATTATAATTATTCTACCATTGCAGACGCCCTTCATACATACAAAACAAATTCACCTTCAGTCGTCTTAATGTGAAAAACAATAGAAAAAAGGAAAAGCGATAAACTCTTAATGATGGTTTTCGTCATTATATTTTATGGCATATGGAAGTCGGAAGAAATTTGTTATACGAAAAGCAGAAACAGAAGAAAGAAAATAATGCGAAAAACATATTTTTTTTTGTTGAAATTTTTTAAGCTTTTCTTGAAAATGACCTTTTTATGACCTTGGCCTTTTTTCAATAATGCGTTCACACTGAAGTGAAAAGAATATTTGTTATATGAAAATTATAAACAGAAGAAATAACATAATGATGCAAAGAATGCATATACTTCTTGAAATTTGTTTTATTTTTTAAAAATAATCCCTTCATGAGTTTAAACTTTTTGAGGTATTGCGTTAACGTTCTGGTTAGTGATTGTATCTGTTCATAAAAATCATAGAGTTTTTTAAAAAAATTGCAGGGGCAAAAAATTACAACCACATTTTCTAGAAAATTAATAACGTAACAATAAAGAGACGAAATTATATCATTTTCGCAATATAATTTTCACAAATGATTTTTTGTGTTTATGAGTTTTGAAAAAGAAAGATTTTTAAACGATGAAATGGTTAAAATAAGTTTTTAGTAATATAAAAATTACAAAGTAATAATAAATACATTGCACTCCCGGCATCTTTCATCTCCAATATTTATTATTATTCACTTTTATTTAACATGTATTGGTTCATGTTTTGTTCTCGATGACAATACGCTATTTTAATATTTTCAGAATTTACAATTAATCGATTAATTTAATGAAATTTTGATTCCTCACAAATTCCGCCAAATAAATCTCAGAAAAAAATTAATTAAAAAATTCCATAATATTCATAGTAATTAATCATAACTCATACACTAAAAGGGGAGAAATAATTAAAATGAAAAGAATTGTACTTCTTAGTGCACTAATAAAAGTGTATTTTTGAAAATTGTTATTAACTTTATTTGAAACGAATAATGAATGAAAATGGCATTTCTTTATTATTTGACTGAACATCTAAATATTATTTTAAAACATACGCCAGCGTTTTAAATGAATTGTTTCCAAACTGGATGTTGCAAGATGTCATATCTAGGAGAAACACTGATATTTATTCGAAAAACTTATTTCCCAGATAATAGTTAAGAATATTCAATTCATTTTAAATAATGAAATAATGTGAGCTTCGAACACACTTTTCTAAAATATAGGTAGACAAGAGTGACATTAATTCAGACTCAGAATCTGAGATAATTAATCAGAATCACATTAATTCAAACTTGGATTGTGAGATAATCAAATCTGAGATAATTAATCAGAATCACATTAATTCAAACTTGGATTCTGAGATAATGAAATCTGAGAGAATTCGAATCAGACACTGTTTCGATTTCTCTGTGTTTTGGTTTATCCGAAACGACTTGTAAAATGTCCACTTAACAATTTCACGGGACAAGAGGATTTCCTACTTTTCCACATATCTGTCATCGGTAATTTTTTTTATACTCTCAAGACGATTCAACAAAAGTTAATAAAAAATTTTTCCGGGCATATTTGTATACTTAGCATTGTTAAAAAAATAAAGCGTCAACCAAAACAAAGGGGAATTTAGACATATTTCATTGTTGCCTTTCAGGCACATTGATGTTTTCTATTTCATGATTCATACAATCTTCTAGTTTATGTTGGCGAATGTTTTGTAATCTTTACATTATACAACCATCATAGAATTCGTGAAAAAAAGGGAATCAGTTGTGACTAGCTCTCGGTACGAATAACTAACTAGTCACGGAACATTTTATTCATTCATTTCTTTCTTTTTAAATAAGCACGAAATGTCTTTCCTAATAGACAATGCCTATAGGTGTGCGATGAAACGGATTACCAAATGAAATGTATAGAACCCATTCTTCATGCTCATGAATTTTCTGCAACAAAAGAGCTGATTCATCCTTATCATGGCGAGTATTCACGATTCAAACAATGAAAAATTCAAATTAGATCATGTAAGTCCTATCTTCCATTAAAGCTCTCAGGGGATTTCTGAAAGTTTTAACCAACCTTCTGCTTGCCTGAAAACTTTGTTAGGAAATGAATGTGCTGGGAGAGGTAAAAATAATATTTTTAGTTTAGGACATCTTATTCTTTTCTGTACGATTTTAAGGATGGTTGCGACAATAATAATCAATATAACCGGTTGTAATACACTATCAATTCTCCTTTATCGTCGCATCTAACAACACTAACAGTTCCGAATCATGGAGCTGCAACTATACACTGTAAAAAATATCCGTTTTTTTCCCGGACTTTTTCCGTATATTTGACGGTTTAAAGCTGTTTTGTTGACAAAACGGTTTTTCACCGTTTTCCGCTCCAGCCATAAACGGTTTAAAACCGTCAGTGCAATTTCTATTTTTCTTCATACGGTATTGCTTTCCGTACGATAACTTTCCCTTTTCTTAAATGTAATTTTATTGCATTCATTTCATGTTTTTAATAGGGTTCCATCTCCGTAACCTTAAAACACGTGTTCTAGGAATAGTTGATTTTTACACCACTAGGTGGCGCCACTAGAGCTATAGTGACTTTAAAACTCAAATAGATTATTTTTACGTTACTTTATGAAGTCTCCGGTGGTCTAGTGGTTAGAGCGACTGCCTTGTATTTCTATGAACGCCTTTTCGATCCCCGGGTAGGAGGAGTTCGAAGTTTTGTCACCATCTTGCACCGAAATCGTCCAGGTAAGTTCAATTAAAAATTATATTAATTAAACTAATTGAAATTAATAATTAAGCCTTGATTAATTAATATTCCTAATTGATAATACACATCAGCACATTTCAACTCAACTCGAACAGAAGGAGAAAAACAACTCAACTCAGTCGATGACGTCACTTACTTCGATTACTTTATTTTTACGGAGAAAACTTGATTTCATACGGTAAAAAACCGTTGTGACTACGGATTTACTTCGTAACTTTTACGGGAAAAACTTGTTCCTGTATGGTAAAAAACCGTTGTGCCTACGGATTTACTTCGTAACTTTTACGGTTTTGCACAACCAACCCAGCTGCCAGTTTAAAACCGTAAATTTTACGGGATTTTTTTACAGTGTATGAAACAATGTAACTAAAGGAAACATTCTACCTTTTCACTGCACTCATATGATACCTCCTCTTGTATATATTTTATATTATACTCGTATTGCAACCCTCTATGTACTTTTCATTATATTCTTCTTTGTTCATGTATAATTATGATCCCTTTTATGTGTTTTATATCCCATTATGTATTTTTTGCTTTTGCTTTTCAATAAAGTTTCACACGTACTCATCCAACCGACAGCTTCCAAGTTCGGGGGCATGCTGTGGTGTTATGTTCCAGAATATTTTTCAAGCAAAAATTATCAAAGAAGAAATTATTCTAAGGAATTATGGAAAATAATAAAAATAAATATTCATAATGCCCAGAATCAATTGCTGTCCAAGTTCATGGCAGAATATCTCAGAGAAAACATGAAAAGGACATTGGGGAGCCAGTGAAAATGTACCACCTCCCCTCCCCCCCCAAAAAAAAGATTTATCTTCAGGTTTGTGCAATTATTTTTACGAGGGGCATTCAAAAAAGTAAGTTACACTCGAACAATGTGGGTCAAGTACACTTTTTGAGAGAAGCTCTAGGATACAATTAAAAACACACATACTTCACACTATTTTTCTACACAACCACCAAGTTCATTTAAACAGTTTTCAAAACGTTGCACCAATGTTTGAATGCCCTGACGATAGAAATCCACTCCTTGGTCGTTGAGCTAGTTTAGAACAGCTGTCATAATCTGAACATCACTGACAAACTGGCGCTCTCCTGGTTTAAGTATATTAGTATCTCGTTTTAAAGAGACTCGAGGGTTATTTAGGGACAGATCTTGTCATTTTGAGCTGCGGTCAGATGACGAGGGCGACACCTGAGCAGGCAGCCCCCACTTATGCATCACATCATCGGGAGGACGTTTGGCCACTACGTATGATTTAGCGTGCAACTGGCCCGCATACACCGCGGATCTTCAGTGAGATCGCGTTTCGAACTGGAACCCTCCGCCCCGAAGCCGAGGCCTTACCATTAGAGCACCGCGGCCCCTTTGGGCCCTTCTAAATGTTCTCTCAGCTTGTTGACCACAAGGAAACGATCTGCGATCTTGATCTACAGTCAATCTGCGATTCCTGATTTAATATGTTTTTCCACCAGCTGCACCAGATCTGTTGTATTCGGCATTATTGGCCTTCCTTGTATTTATTTATTTATTTATAACCCACGCTGACCCACCCACCCTTAGGGTATGGACCGTTTTACATAGAAAAAGCGATACATTGTATAAAAATTCAAAATAAATACAGAATAAAAATTCAATCCTCTAAAATAATAATAAATGCAATATACAAATAGACATTTACCTTATAATGTGAAATACAGTAGCATCAAATGCGGATCATTTGTGGGGGAAACCAACCCCTCAAAGTGTAACTAAACTAATATACAAATGTTAATTTAAAAAAGAAAGTCAATATATAATCTAAAATATTTTTTTCTTTCTCGGAAGGAAGTGCCACCTAAAAGTCTTAATCTTAGTAAAAAAAAAAAAAAACCTAAATTTTATAATGTGCAGAAAAAATTGAGATTTGTTTTAAATTTCAATTGCAAAAGTTTATTCAAAAGTAAATAATTTCTCGCCAAATCCACCTTACCTTCTTCTTTGCTTTTCCTTCCTGGCCAAATTTGTGCGGCCTTTTTCAAACTTTTTTTTGCAGATTTAATTTGATCGGAGATGATACTGCACGTGGCCCCTACACCGCTGATATTTCACGGTGAATTGTATGGCGTGTTGTCCACAAGAAGGCAATTTCAACGTTGGTAATCTCCAGCTGGCGGCCATTTTGATCATGGACCACCTGGCAACACTTGTTGTCGCTAATGATCGAACGAAAAATTGCAATTCCTACTTCTTCTGCAAGTGAAAAGCTTGCTACGCAGCGAAACCATCTTTAAGGGACATGTGGTAAACTGATTTGCCAGGAAAGCTCTACGTATTTGATCTACATGTGATTGGGTGAGGTCTCTTATTTTGGAAATAGTCTGACCATCAAACGAGTCTTCACCGTCTCTGTTCAGAAACGTTGATGACGAAGAAGAAACTCATCGCCACCACTCCAAAGCGAGATTCATTAGCGCGTGACTGGCTAGCCAGCTATACCACAAGTGAACTCCTAAAAAACCATCTTGACTTTCACATTAGAGACTCCAATAAGGGCTTGTCATATTGATTTTAAGGCCAACCTGAAATTTGGCCTTTTTAGAGTGCGGTTGGCCCAAGAATTTAATGGCCTTAAATTCAATTTCTTTTGGCCTTTTGGGTTTATTTCCATTCATGATTTTAGAACTGCTATTTAAAACTATTTCTACTATTTTATTAAATAAAATTTTTTTATATCTAAAATAATATTTAGAACGGATTTGATTTGATATTAGGTGTGAATAATATCAAAACAGAACATTCTTGAAAAATTTTATCGCATGCCTGTTTTGAGAAAGGAGAAATTTAAAGCAATAGAAGCACTGCAAGCACATTAAGATAAATTATAAGACAAGAAAGCTCGTTGAACAGAATTTTCGTATATATTCCCACTCGTGAACTGCAAACACAGAAGGCTTTTTGTTCAAAAGTTACCATGTTTGCTGCTGCTAACTCTTTCTACGTGAATGATAGAGATAACACAGTTTTAAAGCACGTGCGCACAACTAAACTGACACTTTTTATATTTGCATAGCATTGATCATTTACTGTAAACCCCAGTATAGGTAATCAATTAAAAAACTCCTACTTTAATTTTTAAACACCAGTATTTCACTAGACAAAATTCAAATCTTGATGTGCTTTAACTCATTTGAAAGCCTAGCGTCCTGTTTTAGAGAGACGATTCGAAAAAAATGCATCATGAACTTCCTCGTAGAATTATTTTTTTTCAACTTAAATTTTACAAAAAAGTATCTTTCTTTTAACTATTCGTTTCTTTAATATTCAATTGAAGGTAGTACGTATCATGCGCCTGGTTGATGATGTAGCCCCTTATTAAAAAGTCCAATAAAGACTCGACACAGACTTATAGTTTTATAGTGACAGAAGAAAAAAGATAAATCTTGTTCAATTATTTATCAATTAATTCTATTGCATTTAATAATATATCAGCAAATGCAATTATAAGAATATGTGTTATTGTTTGGAATTTCACATAATTTTAGATATGTTGCTAAGGTTTCTTTGCATCTATAGATTTTAATAAATAGTACCATTAAAACGTGAATTTTTCTTGTAAGCAGGAACTTTTTAGTAGTTTTCTAGTTCCTTTCTACGACATGCAATATTAGTATATAAAAATATTGGAAAATAATAATATAAGACTTGGGGCATTAATAGTTAACCTTTCACCTTCATCAAATTTTAAGGTTATGATTTATTTTCATGTTAATAATTCTCTAAAAAATTTATAAAGTTTTTTGTCCAATGTACACGCTGTATCAGATTAGAAAAATAAGAGACCATAAGATTAGATCATTAAAATAATTACATTCATACAAATATTCCCATTCCTAAATTGAAAGAATCTATCTGTTCCATTTTCAAGCGATTAAGCACATGTCCTATTGATAAGTCTGTGGTAGTCTGTTATTCCTGATACACCTATTGATATATATTTATGCAGTTTTAGCATTTAAAAGGAGTCTGGCATCTTGATGGTTTCTTAATTAATTGCTTCTAGACGTATTTTCTATTTGATATTACTTTTGGAAATACTTTTTATTGCTTTATAAAGAAACAATCATTTGATACGTTCATTAAATTCAATTTCATATTCTAATTCTATTTTGATTTTTTTTGTGTATTTTTATGTTGTTATATGTGAACTTCCCATGCCAAAAAACAGTTTTATTTTTGAAATTTAAAACATCATACATTAGCTATTAATTGATTTTTTTCTAGCAACTTACCCACTTTTAAGGGATTAACAAATAAATTTACTAAAATGTCGAGCCAAAATCTGTAATGAATTCTCCTGATAATAAAGGAGATGATGAGAAGATGTCAAAAAACGGCAAAATACGGATCAAAGCATAAAAAAAAGTGCAAGTATGAGAATAAATCAACCCACCAAAGAATTTGCCGCAAACTTTATTCTTCAATCTTGCCGCTCTGATTTTTCTCTGTAACCTTCCTAATTTGCATAACAATGTAACATAGACGCTAAGCTGGTAGCCGAAGAGGGGACCTTCATCCCAAAAAATTAGGCATATTTTATGAGGAAGCGCAAAAGTTTTTTTCTTTTTTGATCGCCCCTTGAAAGTTCGGCTTCTTTCTATCTCTACAAAAAACTAGTCTAGTATCTAAAGGAATAAAAAGTTTGTCTCAAATTTTTGAAGTAGATGTAAACCTGAATCTAGCGCGGTAAGAAATATGTGTACAGGTGATGTTCCAAATACAGGGATATGGGTAAGTCTGTTTAAACGGAATTTTAAAATGTGTTTATCACCGAAAAAAAACATTTTTCTTTCTTATTGCTAGGAGGTACATGATTGAATAAAATCAAATTTTAGACATAAAATTCTTTGCTGCCAGGAAACCTTTGTGTTTGTTTGAAAAACGAGGAAGATAATTTTAAAACGAAAGATTACGATAATATAATTATCAATTACAGATTGCCCTTTGGATTATACGTGAGATGGAATTTATTTGAAATATATTTAAGAGATAAAAAAGAAATTTGTACCTTTAATTGGAAACAATGCAGCAAGGCAATGATTTATGCTCGATTCATTGGTATATATTATTATTTTTAAAAATGTAGTCATCATTATATTACACCATGACCTTCAAGCAAAAAATGTATTTTTTTACAACGTCGCAAAGCGCGGGCAGGAAAAACAATATTTTAATATTTATTTTAATACAGAAAACTAATTATACGAAATTAAGTTCAATATCATTGAAAAGTTAATTTTTTGAATTTTAAAGTTGTGTAAAAATAGTATTCGCCGTAATAACCTCCGATGTTATTGAGGAAAACATTAAACTTCGATTGATTCTTAATTAAAATTTTGCCTTATTTCGTGAGCAAGAAGTAACTACGTGCAATCTTTGGTAGATCTAGCCCTAACGGTCTGCATTGTAGACCATTTCAGACGACTTTTACGTCGTAGAATTTTGCAGCTATATGACAGTATAGAGCGTATAAATTATTATCATGCTAAAATGATTTATGTAAATTAAGGAAGCGTTTCTGTCCGAGAATCTACGCCCTGATCCTGCGGTGATGGACATCATTCATAAATCTAATGTGACTATTATTGCCCTGTTTTGAACGGGAGCATCCCGGTTTTTTAGGTCATCACTTCCATGTTTGTCCTGCTACCAGCTTCTCTTGGCACCTGAGGATGTCCTGAGCCAGAGAGAGCAACCATACTGAACAAGTACAAAGGAAATAATTTAAAAAAAATAACAAGAAAGGTGCAGCGTTCGGGTCTACTGCTGTAGATGTTTCGTGAGAACGTCGGATAAAATCATAAAACAAGTGTTTCTGGTTTTTATATGTAATTTACCTTTATCAGTCTCTTTAATACAATATTTACACACAGAGTAGAGCAATACGTGTCTGAACGGAAGCACG
>BGPR01012154.1:0-45992 GCA_013235015.1 Araneus ventricosus
TGATTTTCTTTACTTTCCTGGAATTCACCGTTTTCTGTTATTCCACTAGATGGTGGGGATCGCAACGTGGGATTTCTGCTACTGCTGGGTTATTATGGTTATCAATGCTTCTAAGGAACTAGATTGCCAGTTTTTGGAACTGACACCCTATCGAGGCTTAATTTTCACAATGTATTTGTATTTTATTAGCCGCCTTTGGCGACCATTTTTGTCTCCATCAAATGTGATTGACGTTCAGTTCAATTGTTTTATGCAATCCTTTAACAAAGTATTTTGGACTTCAAAATGTGATAGACATTTAAGACGTGTTTTATCTTTGCCTTGCATTTATTCTTTCAATTGTGTACATGAACGTTTCTATTGTCGTCAGGTCACATGACATAACTCTTTCCGTCATCTAACATCTAATTTAACGATTCCAGAGCCATTTTCACTTTCTTATTCCTCATGCAAAATATGCAGTTGATTACAATAAAATGGTTCGGAATACTTCACTTCCAAAAGTACATTAACTGAATTAAAACACGATGACAAAATAAATTGATAAACAACAACCATAATCATTAAACTAACCGTATATAGCATGTGCTAAAATATATTTATAATATGTATTTAATATCTTTACTTAACTTTAAAATTCTCGTAGGGATTTATTTACAGACTTTATAAAAAAAATGATAAAATGCAATAAGAAGGAAAAAATGCGTTACGACTTTGCCGAAGAATATGAAAAAATAAACATAATCTTAGTTTCTTATTCAAATTTTAGGGCTTCACAGGCAAACCCTCCTAGCAACTTCTGAAACTCCTAGCAAGGGCTGAAACTTCACATACTCTCTATTAGGACCAAATGGAATAGGAAAAACCCTAGGGAGCAATATTTTTCTGAAAAAAGATTTTTTGAGACACTCTATAGTAGTATAAATATTTCTTTACATCTTACTCGTATAAATTTTAGATGCTGGATGATTGATGTCTCTAAACATCGTTTTGAGTTGAATTTCTGGTGGAGTAACAGAAAAATGCTTCTCAGAGAAATGTAAAGGCTTAAACTGCTCTTAGGATTTTCTAATTTGTTGTCCTTCGCTAGCAAAAACCCAATTCAATATACATGGGCTGACGCAATATATACACAAGAGAGCCAATTACCCTGAGAATGTGCAGAAGAGAGGCATATTTTATTATTATGTAGATATATGACTGAGAAAATTACCATAAATCTTGTTCTATGACTGTAGCAAAATGTCGTGAAATGCTACAGAATTTTATCCTCTCTCAAGTGCAATAAAGATATTGTCAAGATTCCCCTTATTTTATAAAAGATGATGTACCTTCAAAATATGCCAGAAGAGTTGATGCGTCAAGACCTTATCACAGATTAAGTTATTAGTCGCATGTTCCCCAAAGCCGGACACCATGCACTCCTGGTCTGAAGCCACTTGCCTCTCCAAACTTCTACAACACACCGACGGGAAATCGTTTGACCAACGACGTCAGATTTGATGAGCACCAAGCCCACATACACGTCGGATCTAGTGTTTCTTTCCCGAGATCCTGGGAATCGTAAAATTTTCATACTTTTTGCATTCCCGGGAACAACAAAAATGTACCATTATTCAGAAAATCACCTCTCAAGAATAGTAATTTGCAAAATTATGTGTAAGCAGAGTTTGGCTGTGAAAATATGGTTTGGTTAGAAACCGAAACACATTAGAATAGTTTTTCTGTCAATGTTTGAAAGATTTTTAGAAATAAAATCAGCAATTTCAAGAGCATTAGTTGATTTCAAAGAACAAAAATGTTTTTCTAATGTAGAATTTGAAACTCTGACTGAAATTGTAGCAGCATTGAAGCCAGTAAAAATTGGGCTAGAAAAACAATGCAATCGAAACTCGACTTTATTAACTGCCGAAGGAGTATTTATTTTCACTATTGAAGAGTTGAACAAAAAAAAACTCAGAATTTGCTGAGAATATGAAATGTTCTGTGGTCTAAAGAATTAGTGAGAGACGCAATGTTACTTTAGTTGGATTAATGCGTATTATTTAAATTTTGGGCGAAAGTTTGATGCTGCTATAGTTACTATTGATCTTTCATGTTTACCAAATCAAAACTCTTTGATTTCAACCATCTAAAATATTTATGACAAGCCTTTTTTGAGACGAAGACAAATCACTTCTCACTCCGAAGAAGAGACCCTGGAAAGTTTGGTAGAGAAATCTTAAATGTTGTAAAAAAAATTAAAAAGCCGATCCACTCAAAGACAAAGGTCCTACGTTATTGAACTAGCAGGAGTTCTAGCTTGAGCAAGATAGTGAAGCAAGAATTTCAGTTATTTGACCCAACAGAAATATCGATCATCAAATATTATAAAACTGTGTGAGGCTTTGAAAATAATTCCTCTAACATCAGCTGAAGCTGAGAAGCCATTTTCTGCTGCAGGGTTGTTCATAACAAAACGAAGAACTAGGCTGAATGATAAAAGCAAAGATTGATTATGTTTTTTTAAATCATACTTTAAAAATGAATAATTAATAAATTGTATTTGTATTTTCCAGCTCAATGTATATAGGAGTATAAATTTTGGTTTTTATGAATATCCTTATTTTGTGTAAATATTATTGATATCAATTAAAAATAACTGATTTTTAGATATTTTTCAAATTTTGATGCATTCCTGGGAATCCCAGGAAAGCCGTGAAATCATAAACTCTACTCGAATCTTAAATGGAATCCTCGTCTCCAAAGCCGAGCCTTTACTCCCGGATCACCGTGTTCCCTAATTTGTAATTGAGCAAAAATAGAGAAGAGTAAATCGTGCAACATTAGCTATTTTCGAAGAATGTTGAATACACAGTTTGTGATTTTGGTAGTGAATTATATGAATAGTAACACTTATTCTTTGCGTCAATGCAGAACAGAAAGTTTTTAAATAGATCGAGATGAATAGTAGATATCGAAGGCTAAGAACTTTTGCAAGCATTGCTGATTATTTTAGGTCACAGAACAACTTCAAATTTAGGAGAACTGAACTTATAACTTTGTACAAAATGTTTCGGATAACTTTTCTAGAATATCCGATAATAATCTAAAAACCCCTAACAGATAGCAGAGAGAGAAATGTTAATAGTGAAAAAACGAAGTAGAAAACTCCTTTTTTTAGCACCGTTTAAGCAAATTGATTTAAACTGAGGATCTCTTTGGTTGTTTGTGATGTATTGTTTTTATACATTGCAATATCGACATTGATTATATATACATTGACTAGCTGGTATACCCGACGTTGTCCGGGATAAAAATATTATAAAATCAAAGTACTTTGCTTTAAATTTAGTTAAAAGTCCTTCGCATCAACGTCTTTCTTTGATTTTCGTCCCCCACTCCTCGGACAGCAGCAAAACTCCTCTTATCTTTTTCTCTCCGTAGTTTTAGCCAACTGGCCACGAATCTAACTGTCCTTGGTACGCATTATTCCTTCACCATCATTCATTGCTACGGAGACAACAGAAACTCTTTCATATCTTGGTTTTTATTGCCATTCCCCGGAGTATAATTCTCTTTTTTTCAGTGTTTATGTGACTGATCAGAAAAACACCTCCACACACAATTAGGATTATTTAAAAAAAATGTTAAGTTAAATGAACATCATATATCGAAAGTAATTAACGTCACTAGATTGCCTTGCAAACATACTGAAGTATCTAAGCTAATATACAGGGTAGTCACAAAGTCTTTCCATTATTACAAAAAAATATTGTAAAATTATTGTAATTTGGCATATGTTTGTTTCGTTATATTGTAAAGACGTTTATAAAATTTTAATTAAAGCACTTAAATCAGTAAATTTCAATGCGAGCACCTTTGGTAGCTTGAAGAATGTCAAGGCGCTGATATGCACGACGAAAGAGATCCACTTTTGATTTAGTCAATTCTTGGACGATGGAAACCGCTGCCAGTTTCTTTAAATTTTGCATGAATTCTTTTATTTACTTAACATCTGGAGGTTTTCGTCTGTAACACTGTCGAAATTGGCGTTGAACAGTAATGGTCGATTAAGGATGCATGTAATCAAAGAACACTTTGAGCTTCTTCCTGCGCCATTTTGATAACAATCGAAAGTAAAAACTGACGTAAATGGTTTTATTAAAAAATTTGAATTTTATTTGCAACAATAAAGACATTTTAAAAAATCATGTTTGGAAACATTTTGAAAAATTAATTAAAATTGAACAAAATTTCGCATGGAAATAAGATCAGTGTCTTTTAAAAGCTATTTTTTTTAATCTTTAAGATGATGTAAAAATTGCATTTGTGCGATAATAGGATCCAAAGTTATTTCGGAGAAACGTTAAAGTTTAGAGTAATTTTTAATTTATAAAACTTCTAATTAAAATTCCGAAAAATCCTTTATTAGTAAGCACATAGTACCCAAGAAGCAATTACCTGCCAATTTTCAAATTTCTTGTCCTAGTGGTTTGGGATATTCGGTGATGAGACTTATATATATATCCTTTGTCCTTTGATTTCAGTGAGTCTTAGTACATCTTAACGTTAGTAGATGGCGCCCCTATTATTAGAAATAGCTTGCTGTTGATAATATGTAGCATTACATCAATTAAAATAGGTTAATATAATGTTCTTAAAAATATAAATCTGTAGTTTAATTATTAATGATGATTTAATATAGTATTTATAACATAATCTAGTTAAAATAATTTCACAATAAATGCGGAACTGTAATTCGTATTTAGCTTTTGGCAATTTTTGCTATGACTTTGAAGCAGTAAGCATTAAGTTAATTTTCTCGCTCTTTTCTTAATATATTTTGGAGATTTACTCCTATATTTGTTGTTTTTTCCCAATAATTGGCCCTCACAGAAGGTTGGCGTCTATAAATTTCGAAAAATGTGACGTAATCGATTCCTCAGGTCGATTGGCATTTGATTGTTGGAATTCCGTATCTGGATAGGCTTTTTCATAGTAATAGTTTTTAATCTTATTAGCTTTCTGTATTTCGTTGTGTGAATAATATTAGGTTATATAGTTTATTATATTTAATTTTAAAAGATGATTTAATAGGTGTATATGATGAAAATGTTATTTGAGTTTTAATGGTTTAATATATATATATACAATGAGTTTGTTATTGAAATATGCAGAAAAAATAACTAGTGCAAAGAATCCCCACCTATGAGGTAACTTTGTACTAAACTATCGAAAAATTACAATTTATTAATAAATTGTTCATGATCAAATTTTGCTGCAAAACTTTCTCTATAAGCACTCAACGAGAAAAATATTATAAAATCCTTTAAATCCTTTCTTTTAGAGAAATACTTGCAACTAATCTCGAAATTATCTTGGAAGTCATGGAAATTGGAATCATTCGCTTACTGTATCTATCGAATAACTAAAGCATTATTATGGCTGAACTTTGTTTATTAATATTTTCTGTTGTTTCTGAGAAAACAGATTTAATCAGAGGTAGTAAAATAACTTTCTATGGACATTTAGAAACTAATTAATTTGGTAGAAGAAAGATTCAAAAAGTTCAATTAGGATGGTGAAAGTGAACGGTTCACGGTAAATGAAAAAAAAAAGAGAAATTACTTTTCCTCAAAATTCTGTTTAAATGAAATAAGGATTTAAAGAGGAAATTGCCAAAAAGATTATGGCTGTCCATGGTAGAATAACTTTCATTGAGCTAAAACACATTCTTCTTATTGTAAATGCCAGTATGACTGTCTTTTTACAATAATTGGCCTTATATCCTTTCGAAATTGAATTATATTATCGTGAATACAGTGTTTGATTTTGTTATAACGATACCTTTCCTCTTCAACATTAAATCCACCCAAAAAAGAAAAAGAATTAAAATGGCGATAAGAAAATTAGAACCAAGGCGCTTTTAATTTAATAAGAATGAAGATATCTTCGATTGATTTAAAATGACAATAAGTTTTTTTTCTTTAGAGTAAAGGTGAAATTGTTTTCGAGTCTAAGAATATTTTTCTTAAATTAAAATAATACTCTTCATCTAAGCAACTTATTGAAGCTTCGGTAGTAGATATATTTTTATACTTGGGAATATAATCGATCCAATAAAAGTTTGTCTTGTGTACAATACCATTTAATTTTCAGTTGATAATTTGAAGAATGCTATGTTTCCCTTTTATATTCATTTTTATACATTTTTCTGAAACAGAAAATTCTATTTAAGCGTGAAAATGATATTAACCCTCTTGCCTCCGACAAAATGCGCAATTTGTTGAACGGCGACATTATAGTTTTTCTGTAAAGGTGTTTATTTGTAAGCGTTGTTCTGTAAATCGCTAGTGAAAGCTAGAGGTGTAAGGTATTCTATATTTATGCAGCGTATTAAACTGTACTTTAATTTGACAGAAACAGGAACTTCTATTCAATCTCTGAGAAGGAAAGAATTAATATTCAGTTGCATGCACAGATCTTGTTCAAGTAATACTGAGGCAAAATTTAAAATAAATATTTCAGACAATATACTAATGAATTTCGATTCATTTTTGTTATTTCCATTCAAGATTTTACAATCCAGTTTTTTTTAAAAATAATATTTTTTATGTTCAGAAATTTTTTTAGATGATACTTTTCAGAAAACATTCAATGGAATAAAAGAAAATTTTTGGATGAAAGAAAAACGCTTTCTATAAATGCATATCAATGATTTAAAATTTTTTAACTAAACCAGCACAAAAATTTTAATGCATCATGAAGAGAATTTTATTTCACACACTGGCTTAATTATTTATTTATTTAAAGAAACACACACACGCACGCACACACACACACACACAACCACATACACATAGATAACTCCATTTACAGAGTCCAATGAACGAAAAACACACAAAAAACAAAATCCACAACGATTGAATCATAAAGATATTAAGAAACGCACAAGAAAATAAAAAGTTGAATACAGAGAACACAAAAGTTCAAAACACAAAAACCATAAAAATTTTGGAAACGCACAAATAATTTCAAACGAAAACACACTATCAAAAAACATTAAAAGACACACTAGGATTCTAAAAGTCGTATACAGTCATATTAATATCCTAAAAAGACATTACATATTTTAAAACATTAAATCAGAAGACAATTTCTAAAAGCAAGGATTAAAAAGTTAAATATACACAAGCACCAAATCCTTAAATCACGAATTTATTATTACTTGTTAGAGTCCAATGCATTTATAGGGATACTGTATCCCAAAAAATGCCATCAATTTTTGGTTTATTTTTGTTTTAACTTTTCTACTCACCGAGTAAAGATTTTAATGTGATGTCTTTAACTATATAGATATAAATTAAAATGTTTACCAAGGCGCTTTTCCAATTTATGAATTACTGGCTGTTATGCCCGGCTTTGCTCGGGATTAATATACTTTCACGTCTAATGTTTTTGATGTTAAAAACTACTTTTGTATAGAAAATTACAATACTCAAAATTCCTTTATCTTCTGAAACGTTTTATAATTAAAATGAGAATATCAATTGAACCAAAAATCTTCTTCATAAATCTTGCAGTATAAGAAAGATTTTTACAGATGTTTCGGGACAATTAATTACATATTAAATTTTTAACCAAGAAAAAGCTTTGAAATAAATATGAATAAAAATAATAAAATTAATCTTCATCCGGAATTCTTCTAATGTGAGATAGCAACATTCTTCTTACGTATTGTTGCGAAATGTCTTGCTGCGGATGTATGGTGTAAACAGTCCCACACACAGGATAATGGAGAAGGAAGATTTATTTACAAATATGCAGGAAAACACGTAGCACAGATACAGGAAACAATAGTTCTTGCACAGATTACCAATGTAAACAGACAACAATTCGCAGGTAATAACACTTCAGCACTTTGTTATCTAACAACACAAACAGTCAGCAAATAACTAATAACTAGTAGACCATAACTGCACCTCCAATAGCGCTCAGCTCACCAGCTCGCACTGCGGGTAGAACTCCAAAGGTATTTGCGCTCCGAGGTGATCCCAGTCGATCAAAAGACGCTCTTCTGAACTAGGTGCCGTCCTTAAATATTCTCTCCGACTATCCGTGACGTCACATGGTGTTTGCTCGCGTATTCTTTTACCTAGCAGAAATATCGAGAAAAGTTTTGCATTTTCGCGAAACATCTATTTGTTGCAAAGGTCGCCAAATTTGTCGCCAAATCGTCAAAATGGTCGCCAAGGTCATGCGTGACATAAGAGTCGCTGAGGTCACTCCATGCTTAACCATGTAAAACTCTCTTCCCAACCATAAGACTTGCATTGCTGGGAAGCGACTTCCCATGATTGTAACACTGCTACCCTCTTCAAAGACTGACGTCCCGGCAGTCTCATTACACCGAACTGTGATCAGTAGCCCGGAAGGGGGTTAGCCGATCGATGTGAATTACTTTTGGCTTGGCGTTAGGTGACCTCTGAACTCTGTAGATGGCATCGTTCAGTTGCTTGACGATAGTATAAGGTCCTTCCCAGCTCTGCTGTAATTTCGGGCTCAGACCTCTCCGTCGCTTCGGGTTATACATCCAGACTTGGTCTCCCTCCTTAAAATGATGGCCGGTTGCTCCGGAATCGTAGCGAGTCTTCATTCGTTCACTAGCCAATTTAATTCGCTCTCTGGCAAACGCATGTACGCTTTCCAAACGTGCCTCTAAATTATTCAGGTATTCATTCGGCGAGGAAGGCGTATCACTCGGTCGTCCAAATAGGATATCACATGGCAATCGCAGTGTTCGAGCAAAAAGCATATCTGCTGGAGTGCATCCGGTCGCTTCATGGTCTACACTCCTATAGGCCAAGAGAAGGAGTGGTAAATGTGTATCCCAGTCAGTATGATTCTGCTATACAAATAAAGATAGATGATTTAGAATCGTTCGATTAACCCTCTGATCGTTTCACACGTATTTCTACGTCGACCTTGGACTACCTCATAAGCGGGAAACACGCATTTCAACGTGTGGTCAGAGACACGCCAAAAGCGGTCAGCCCGTATATTTACGTCTCTTGTGAACTGTCTCTAAAGTGCGATAAACGTATTTTAACGAATTTCTTCCCCCTTCCTTGGTTTGACATTTTTATTGATTAGCTGGGTAGGGTAGCGGTCGACACAATGAGTGCTGATAAGAATGTACTTACTGCAAATTAGAGATACCACAGGATCCAAGACCCCACACCCCTTTGGCTTGGGGCATTTTAACGCTATCTGCATTGAGGTCTTCTTTCAGAAAGAAGGTCAGTTTTGGATTTTTTTTTTCTAGTTGTGTGTGTCCGAATTTGGATTCTGTATAAGTTCGGTTTAATATTTGTCAGCCTGGATTGAAATTGTATTATGTTTCAAGTGATTTCCCTGTAATACACTTCTGTTATATAAGATTTTATTTCAATGCATCAATGTTTTAATCGAATTGTTAAGTAAAATAGTTTTTGTGGTCCAATCTCTTTCAATACCCCATTCAAGCATAGAAAAATTTGAGAAGCCGGGGGTGATAAGAAAAGAGGGGGTTGTTTATTTCGTTATATAACACTGAATTGAAAAAAAATAAATTTAAGGTTTAGGTGTGATTTTTTACAACTATAACAGTTTTTTTTTCTAGATGAGTTTTCTATATTACACTACTTAGAATTTCTTTGAAATTCATCAAAATGAAATAAATTCCGAAAAAAAAAACAATTATTTTTTCAAATAATTATTATTCAATTTATTTTTTGCTCACTTTGAGCAAACATTGAAACAAATGTTAAAGAAAAGGGATGAAAATTTTATTTTTTATGTTTTAAAATATTGTATTTTTGTTAGAGAAAATTTTGGTTTACATGGAAACGTAAATAATAATATCAACTAAATTTAACGTTTGAGTGATCTTAACAGACTTTTAGTTATCTTATTAAGAGTCTGATCACATCTGCAGTTTAAGTTTATTTCAATAGTCAGTGAAAATGTTTATTTCTTTTTTAAAATGTAAGAACACAAAACCATTTCTAAGAAAATATCAATGCTTACTTCAATGATACTGTATTTATGCACTAGTTCCTTGAGCGTTATAGTTTTGCTGATATGCATTCTTCATTAAGTGATCAAATCTAAATGCCTGAATTGCATTGCTTTTGGTAGCTCTTATGCCAATTGCGAGCTGAATTTTAATAAATGCTATGAGACAAGAATCCACTAATATGTGTTACAAACCTATGATGCATCCCGACACGTTATTAACGAGTTTGAAGACAGTACTTCTAATAATAATAGTAGTCTCAGGCATTGAATTATTTCCAAACTCCACCGTCACATGCTAGACAGTGTGTTTTATCACAATAACTTGTGTGTGTGCTGTGATTTGTAAAGTATAATTTTTTTAAATAAAATTCTGATTTATATACAGGTTTTTATTTTCATTCTGAACTTTAATGGATAATAATGAGACTCTTATTTATTTTCCAAGCTGTATGATATATTTGAATTAGATCTATAATTTTATTTTTTAAGAAAAACAGTAAAGTGTCAGTTTTATGTTAGTTAAATTTCCTTTATATTTAGTAAGAAAAGGCCCAAAAATGTTTTTGAATATCACACCGATAACGTCCAAGACATTTATAAATTGTGAAAAGGCACCTGATTAATTTCGAATAGGTGTTAAATTTTTCTCCTTATTCTTTGATTTTGCGAAGTTTGCAAAAAATTGTCTGTAGAAAAAAAAATTCAATAACACTTTACTTCGTAGCTAGCGCATTTTCGTAAAATTGATAGAAAAAAAGTTTGATCGTTTTTACTTTCTAGTAAACGAAGTATACAAAGAGAAAGAATTATAATCGTTGATCGTAAATTTCAACACGAGATTTTGATTAATCTCCATGTTTTAGACCTCCCTGAGTCCGAAGAACACAATTTTGGAATTTTGTTTGTGAACACGGTAACTCAAAAACGGTTAAAGCTAGAAAGGCGAAATCTGGTGTATGGACTTTATACAAAATTAGTATATATCAATCAATTTTTGGATAAAGTCCATAAACGGGAAATTTGTCTGTTAGGGTTCATATGAACACGATAACTCAAAACTCAATAGCTAGGTAGATAAAATTTGGTACACAGTTTCAAAAATTAGGAATGTAGGCCCGTATTAAATTTTGGACGAAATCCCTTGAAACTTTAACTGTCGGTCGGTTTCTGTAATCGCATGCATGTGAACACTATAATTCTCAAACGCAACGACTTAGATAAATGAAATTTGGTATGTGGTCTTTTAACCATAATTGCCCAATTTTCGTTTCAATTGGGTAAAAAAACTTTAATGCCCCTGAAACTCAATATGCCATTACTTTTCGATAAAAAAAATTATAAATAAAGAATTAAATTTAATTTTGAAAAATTCGCGACTGGATGCTCTACCTGGACTATAGTATCAAAGTTTCAAATTTCAGGTGAATTAAATTTCCGTTTATTATAATAGAAGATAATATCTTGCGTACTAAATAAAGGTTATATGAATAAGCTATTTCTTCCGACATATAGTGCATTGGTTTTCTAAATGTAATCTTTAGTTTGAGGATTATTAACTCGCCCTCTTAAAAAGCATATATAACTAGTTTCAGTACAAAAGGCTTGAAGTATATTGTTTTATTTAAAACATTATTCAGGGGTTAAGAAGGTTATTTATAATCCTTCATGTGTATTAATTATAACTGGCTATTTTGGAATATAGATTATTATGTGACTATCTATATAATAAATGTTTATATGCATACAAAACGGATTACGCCAATTAAGCTCCGTTTCTATTTGTGATCGGCTCTAAATTTTTTACTTTTTGCCGAATACTAAATCAAGAAACAATATGAAAAGTTTTATAGTGCCATCAGAGATTAGTAAAATATATATAAATGGCATTGCAGTTAAACCTTAAAATTAAGGAAATAATTTTTACATTCGTAGACTAATATGCTGACGTGTAGTAAATTGAAATCAAGAATATAAAAAAGACAACTAATAATATGAAGTACAGCCAATATTTAAAATACAACTATTAATAAACATCAAATAAATTGAAGTCACATACATCTAAAGAATATCAACTTTCATGCAACTTCAATGATGTTCATATTTTTAGAAACTCACGACATGAAAAATAAGTAATATAGCCTTCAATTTTTTGGCCCAACGGTCTGGCATTTGTCTAGTCTAACGGTGTTTATCTTTGTCATGGACACGGGCAATATGAAGAATGAGGGCTCTCGAAGACATGAAGTGTAATTTTGTCACACGACAGGTGGTATCTCCGAAAGTTACCTAGTTTGAATAGGTTCCAAGCTGAATAGAACGGATTCTTGCGGTTAGACCGCCCCTCCAAGAGGGTTGCTGACTGTCCACAGTTCAAAGGGGGGAAGAGACTTGATCTGCTGCGCTTTTGGGAAAATCTTTTGTTGGGAGGAAGACACTTTTAAAATAGATAAAGGTTCTGCAGCCGCTCGCTTTTCGAATCGCTTTAGAAAGAAGACCGAACCACTCGGAGGGTTAAACCTCTCGACCATGCCATCGGACTCAGGATGTAACGCCGTCGTTCGAGTCTTCAGAATTCCTAAAAGTTTGCAGAGCTCAGTAAAGAGAGCGGAATTAAAATTTGTACCTTGATACGAATGTAATAACATAGGTACGCCATACCGCGAAATCCATGCTCGAACAAGTTCTTCAGCCACAGTCGAGGCTTCCTGATCTGGAATGGGGATTGCCTCTGGCCATTTGATAAAATAGTCCATCAATACCAGTACATACCGATTGCCCTTTGTCGTTACAGGAAGAGGTCCTAAAATATAAAAAGTTATTGTTTCGAAAGGTGCGCCCACATTATAGCGCTGTAAACGGCCTTTAGTTCTTGTTTTGGGTACTTTTCGGGCTCCGCAAGCGTGGCATTCTCTGCACCATTTTTCGACGTCGGCGCGAAGTCTATCCCAATAGAATCGCTCTCGGGTTTTGCTCAAAGTTTTCATAACTCCTCCTAAAATGGCCTCCACTTGCGCTGTCATGAGTCTCTCGCAGAACTTCTTGAATTCTGCTTTTCGGGAGAATTAGTTGCCAGCGACAAGAGCTTAAATCCTCACTCTCCCACTTACGATATAAAACACCATCTTTAAGGTGTAAGGAGTCCCAAAGAGCCCAATATCGTTTTGTTGCAGGGATTTCCGGAGCGATTTCTTCCCATGATGGTCGATCTTCCGAATTTAATTTCTTCTCCAGAATTGGCCTAATAGCAGGATCTTCTAGCTGTGCCTTTTGGACCTCACTTGAAGACCAAGCATCCTCAGTTGTTAAAACTTTCACGGAAATGTCTGTTTCCATTACGAACTTTTTCTCTGCATTAGTGCAATGTTTGCAACTCTCTTTACAGGGTCTTCGAGAGAGCGCATCTGCATTTCCGTGAGAGGTTCCCTTGTGATGCTGGATTTCGAAGTCATATTCTTGCAGTCTTTGGATCCATCGAGCTATCTGACCTTCAGGTTCCCTAAAATTCAAGAGCGATCTAAGGGATGCATGATCAGATCGGAGAAGAAATTTCCGTCCATAGATTTAGTGATGGAAATGCTCTATAATTATTTACGCGTGACACAATCATTTCTTTAGGGCTTACCCAAGCTCTTGCTGAAGTAAGCGATGACACACTCTTCGGTTCCAGTCTTCTAAGAGAGCACGGCTCCTATTCCCTCATTACTAGCATCCGTATCCAAGAAAAATTCCTTGTCAGTCCGGGGATAGGTCAAGACAGGGGACGTTGTCAAAGCCTGTTTTAGACTATTGAAAGATTTCTCGCATTCTTCGGTCCAATTAAAGTTTGATTTAGCTCCAGTTAGTTTATGTAGGGGTCTCGCTACTGCAGAGAAATTCCTTACAAAACGACGGTTATAGGTGCAAAGTCCAAGGAAACTTCGGAGATCGTGTACTGTCTCTAGACGAGGCCAATCAACTACTGCCTTAGTCTTCTGGGTCGGTTTTAACTCCGTCTGCTGAAATTATGTGTCCAAGATAAGAAACTTCCTTTCGAAAGAATCTGCATTTCTTTGGACTTAGCTTGAGGTTAGCTTTTTGCAGTCTCTGGAATACCTTACGAATATTATTAAGATGCTCTTGAAATGTTCGTCCTACTATAATAATGTCATCAAGATAAACTAGGCAGGCTTCAGACGTAAGTCCACGCAATACTGTCTCCATTAATCGTTCGAATGTGGCAGGGGCGTTACAAAGTCCGAAAGGCATTACCTTAAATTGCCAGAGTCCTTGTCCGGTGGTGAAGGCTGTCTTTTCTTTATCTTCAGGTTGGATCTCGACTTGCCAGTATCCACTTTTCAAGTCTAATGTCGAGAACCATTGGCTTCCGTTCAAAGCATCCAGAGTGTCGTCTATCCATGGTAGAGGATAACTAATAATTTATTTTAATCTCGTTTAACTTCCTGTAGTCAACACAGAAACGTGTCGACCCATCTTTCTTCTTAACAAGCACAATAGGTGAAGGCCAAGGTCCTGACGATTCTTCTATTATTCCGTTATCCACCATCTCTTTAACTAAGCGCTCCGCTTCCTCTTTCTTTGCAAGAGGCAAACGTCTTGAATATTGCTTGATTGGTGAATGATTACCTGTATTAATTCTATGCTGAGTCATTTTGCAGCGGCCGACATCAGAGTCACTAGCAGAAAACAAGTTTTGAAATTCTTGTAGCAATTCCTTCACTGCTCTTCGTTGTTCTTCATTATGCCCTTCAAGATTCTCCAAGATTGACGGGAGACGTAGTGATTCGGAAAATCCTTGAGGACGAGCAATGATATCCACCACTGGCTCACATGTCGCAATAACAGCTCCTTTGTCGATGGTCTTGGGTTGATGGTCCAAATTCAGAACTCGAATGGGGATGGCTTCTTTTTTTAAATCAACGAGTGTGGCCGCCACAAGGACACCTTCCTGGGAAACTTAGCTAGGAAAGTCCGTTACGGCGTATCTGAATTTTCCAGAAACTTCTGGGACTCCCTGGATAAGACATTCCGATCTTGCTGGTATAATAGTTTTCTCTTGAGCCAATACAGAGCATAACTTTGAATGCTCCGCACTGGCTGAAAACAAAGGAATTTCCTCTCCTCCTGTCCGAATTTCGTTCTTCTCCAGGTCTACCGTAAAGTTAATTTTTTGTAGAAAATCCAGGCCGAGAATACAGAGATCGGTGATGTCAGCTACGTAGATTCTGTGTTGGAATTTTCTGGATCCACATTCAATTGCTGCATCCAGTTTCCCGTGTATCTCCGCCTTTTCGCCAGTAGAGGTCTTTAAAGAAATGTTAGGAGCCGTGTAAATAAAATTCTCCTTCAAGTTTTGGGCCAAGTCTGTTCTTACGAGAATGACATTGGCACCGGTGTCCACCAACATAAACAAGGGATACCGCAAATAGATCCTTCCAAGTAGAGTCCATTTTTTTCTCCGCAAAGTGCGGAAACTTTCAGTCCTTCCTCAGGGGCTTTATTGAGAAAAGGCAGCCTTCGCCCCGTAGGACGGCCATACATTAGTTTTTCCCGGTTGGGCGAAATCGTCTGGCATTCCCTCTGTAGGTGTCCCTTTTTGTTACATTTCCAGCAAGTCATGTTCGGATTTCATCGAGGAGTCTTCTTCCTAGCAACATGAATGTTTAATAACTTTTCCAAAGTTTCCAGTAAACAGTCGAATATCTCATCTTTTTCTTTCAGAGTACCATCCTCTATCTCTATCGATCTTACATTTCGGGATGTTTTGTAAACAGTTTTCGCAGCCTCATACTTCATGCTATATGCCAAAGTCGATTTCAAATCTTTGGCATCCATCAACTTTGTTGCGTGCTGAGTATCTTCATCACTGATAGCGTCGACAAAGTACTGAGCTTCTAGGCTGTCTCGGACATCCTGAGGGCACTTGGCGTAGGCCAGGCTCATTAGTCGCTCCACATCGGCGGCTAATACCCGAAGGCTTTCTCCTGGCTTCTGCCGTCTCGTCTTCAATTCAGTCCTATAA
Organism: Araneus ventricosus; assembly: GCA_013235015.1. Classification (NCBI taxonomy): domain Eukaryota; kingdom Metazoa; phylum Arthropoda; class Arachnida; order Araneae; family Araneidae; genus Araneus; species Araneus ventricosus. Next base: position 16,061 of record BGPR01012154.1, read on the forward strand.
AACTGGGTAAGGTGACTATCTCCGAATCGGGCTTCTAGAGCGCTCTCGATAGTTGTAAGGTCCGTCAATTTATCAGAAGGTATTCTTTGAAGAACCTCCGCCGCTGATCCTCGGAGAGAGGCCACAAGTTGACTGACTTTTACACGATTATTCCATCCGTTCGCCGAGCTCACAACGTCAAACTGGGTTTTGAAAACAGTCCAAGACGTTTGTCCGTCGAATGTCAGGGATTTGACCGTTGGTCTGGAATACGTGAGCTCTGGCTTTCACGCAAAATTGATTGGTTTGTCCTCGAGTTCACTGAGCCTCTTCTCTAGGTCGCCGATCTTCACTTGAACTTTTTCTTCGATTTCCTCTAACTTTCCTTTTACTTTGTCTTCCACTTCCTCGATCTTCCTTTAAACCTGGCCCTTTACCTCTCCAATATCTCTTTTCACGCTTTGGACAGCTTCTTCTATTTTCTCTATGGAACTGTGGACATGATCTTTAATTTCCCCGACTTTACTTTCGATGTGTGATTGGATCTGATTCTTCATTTCTTCTTGTCCTTTTCTCATTTCTTCTTGTCCTTTTCTCATTCTATCCTTCATTTCTTCTTGTCCTTTCTCCATTCTATCCTTCATTTCTTCTTGTCCTTTCTCCATTCCATCCTTCATTTCTTCTTGTCCTTTCTCCATTCTATCCTTCATTTCTTCTTGTCCTTTCTCCATTCTACCCTTCATTTCTTCTTGTTCTTTCTCCATAGATCTCTTCATCTCGGCTAGCAGAGCAAGTAGATCAGCTTTTTCAGCCATCTTTATCTGAGATCTCGTTTCCACCATACACAATTATCCCACTTCTGGACACCAGTGTTGCGAAATGTCTTGTTGCGGGTGTATGGTGTAAACAGTCCCACACACAGGATAATGGAGAATGAAGATTTATTTACAAATATGCAGGAAAACACGTAGCACAGATACAGGAATCAATAGTTCTTGCACAGATTACCAATGTAAACAGACAACAATTCGCAGGTAATAACAGTTCAGCACTTTGTTATCTAACAACACAAACAGTCAGCAAATAACTAATAACTAGTAGACCATAACTGCACCTCCAATAGCGCTCAGCTCACCAGCTCACACTGCGGGTAGAACTCCAAAGGCATTCGCGCTCCGAGGTGATCCCAGTCGATCAAAAGACTCTCTTCTGAACTAGGTGCCGTCCTTAAATATTCTCTCCGACAGGCCTTGACGCCACATGGTGTTTTCTCGCGTATTCTTTTTCCTAGTAGAAATATCGAGAAAAGGTTTGCATTTTCGGAAATCATCTATTTGTTGCCAAGGTCGCCAAATTTGTCGGCAAATCGCCAAAATGGTCGCCAAGTTTGTCGCCAAGGTCATGCGTGCCATAAGAGTCGCTGAGGTCACTCCATGCTTAACCTTGTAAAACTCTCTTCCCAACCATAAGACTTGCATTGCTGGGAAGCGACTTTCCATGATTGTAACAGTATTCTAGTTCTTCATCAGTAAAAAAAGTGTTACAAATTGTAAATTTTATACACAATTAAATTTTTGAAAACTTTTTAAAATGAGGGCAACGAATTGAACGGAAATAAAACCTGAGTCATGAAAAGATAATTTTTTAAACTTTAAATATGTGTAAAAATAATTTTTGTGACATAATGCATATTTTCGAAATATGTCACGGAAAATGCCATATCTTGCTTAATTTCCAATTAACTGAAATTGTAATAAGATTAGGGCTTTTAGAAGTTGATGATTATCTCTCTGTCGTCTTATATAAAATATATTTATAAAAATAAGCACAAATTTCAGAAATAAAGGTATATTAGTTCAAAGTCTAACCTTTGCTTAGCAGCGGAGTAGCTATAAATTTGCGCTATTTCAAAATCGCCTGCAGGTAATCAATTATTTTTTAAATTTTTAAAAATTAATAAAAATTGGAAGAAAAATTTAACAGATATAAAATTGGTATCATTGAAAAGGAAGAATTTTGAACTTTAAGATGGAATAAAAATATATTCTGTGGAACAAATTGTGCCGAAGTTATTGCGGAAAAATAGTTACGGTTAATTTCTAATTAACTGACTGTTTAATTAACTTTCGTACTTTGAAAAGTTGACAGGTATCTTCCTCTTGTCTTAAATAATAAGTATGCAGAATTTGGTTCTAAACGGCGTTGTGGTTTAGGAGAAGATGTGGAACATACATAGATACAAACATACATACCCACAATGACTTTTATTTATATTAAGATTAGCATAACAAATTTCTTGGATTGAGAATTTCTGCATAAGTTCATCATCAATTTGGTTTGGTCTTAATGTGTTCGTTAGCCGAATCAAAATATGTGAATGCGGAAGTCTACGTTCCTGCCATTCGATGTAGTATAACCAATACTTAACAGAACCAAAAACTTGGCCTTTTATCAACACATTCATGAATTTTATTAACTTTTGCCGAAAGATCCTTGCAATCAAATCATGTCTATCAGTTTTTGGTTGGCCATTAGTCACATTTTGTGCCATCTCTTTGCAATTTGTATGTGATGAATAGTGATGGCTTTTCTCCATGATGAAGGTAAGTGATGGAATCTTGAGCATATTCGTGCATATTTCGTGGACAACCAGTAAACGTTGAGGGTAAAATGACCAATTTCCCATGATTAGCTGGGTCACTATCATTTGAAATTGCATCTTTCAAAAGAATATATTCATCAACACGCAGTTTCTTTTGATTCAATCGGATGAATAATAATCGCTCCGCCTCAATTTTGGCATATATATCAACCAAATATTGATGCAAACGTTGTCTGTAGTTCAACAAACGGTTCTCTGTCGATCGCACTATTAAATGATAGGCGTAGAACGACGTTGCAGATACCATCTTGTTAATTTGATTTGATGTTCCTGGCTCAACTTGATTGAAATTAATTGCGTATACATCCTCACCACGTGGAAACATAAGCGGATACTGTAAAGCATGTAATGTGTGTCTCGCAAATGTTTTTCAACTCGTTGCTGCTCATTGACAAGACAATGTCACGTTTCTCAAAGTCATTTCCGGCAATAATGATGGCAACTTTATTTAGCTCTGGTGTGTTAAAGACACTTTCGGGGCCTTCTATTTGTTTCTTATCTGCCTTAATAACGATCTGTAGGTCTTCGGTTGGGTTATCCTCTATCGCCATTTTAAATTTTTGAACTTAATGATTGTTTTCGTGCAACCTCTTTTACAAGGATTCGATTAAACTTTTGGTGGTCCCAGAAATCAACTTACAGCGACGTTTCGCTTCAGCTTCTTCTTTTCCAAGGAAGTATATTTGGAGGAACTTTGCGTCTTCATTGGGAAGAAACATGAGCGACCCGGGCTTGTGGTATACTTGACCCTGAATTCGAAAAGTTGGCATAAATACTGTAGAGTCCAACATGGGCAATGAGTTTCCAAAGGAAGTCATCTGGAAACTGCTATTGTATTTACGGATCATGCTGAGAAACTCTTTTGATTTTGGATGATTCCCTTCCATCAAACTCTTCAATGGTTCTCGTAATTGAGGGAGTTCTGGTAAAGAAACCTTTCCATTGGAACAACACAATCCTGATGCCTCGGCTTCAAATTTCAGAGCACCTCAAAATGTGCACTTCGACCACATACTACCAATGTCTATATGTGGAAAATTGGGATAGTCTAACTTAGGATCATAATGAAGTGCTTCGTTCTTCAAATAAAGCCAGTTACTTGCCTTCAGAAAGCCTTGTCTCACTCATTCTAGCTGGAGTCTACTACGTCGAGCATCAAAAGTTCATCAAATTCTATTCGATTCTGGTTTCCAAGTGCACTGCAATGAATCCTTCGCTCTCGCTGCTCATTGCTTTCAGTATCTCTCTAATTTAAAGTTCGTAAACGATCTGACGCTTGGCGCTGGTTCCTAACTTCAAAAAACTCATTATTTCGTCTTGCAATTGCCTGTAATTGGTCGTCAGAACTCCGCTTTTAAGTTTCTTCAGCAGACATGTAATTTCGTCTTACAGTTGTTCGTAATCTATCCTCAGAACGTCGCTGTTGAGTTTCTTCAGCAGTCATGTTATTTCGTCTTGTAATTGTTCGTAATCTATCCTCAGAACGCCGCTCTTCAGTTTCTTCAGCACTCATGATATTTCGTCTTACAATTGTTCGTAATCTGTCCTCAGAACGTCGCTGTTCACTATCTTCAGCGGTTTCATTCGCTCACCCATCAGCTCGATATATTCTGTCCAATTCACGGATATGCGATTTTTGCTCTTCAGCTTGCTTCTCCCGCGACTGCTTTTTACGCATTGTGGCGAGACGTGAAAGATTAAATGCCTGTTTCTTTCTTTTAGGTATTTGAAGAAAAAAAAATATTATCAGAAATTTAGGAAAAATCGCAAACTGATTAGGTATTTTCTTTAAACTAAATAAATAGTTTTTCTTTATGAGTCTCGATCTTTCGTTTCTCAGCTCGTTGAGTGAAATGCAATTCACGTGTTTTTTATTTTTGTTCTTTAGCATGCTTGTACCACGACTACTTTTAATGCATTTTGGTAAGACTTTCAGAATAAAATATCTTTGTCTTTCTATGGGTATTTATAAAGTAAATAATTTAAGAAATTTAAGAAAAATCACTAACTGGTTAAGTATTTTCGAAAAACTAAATAAAACAATTTTTCGTTTCGGAACGGAAATTCGCATTTTCCGTTGTTCGGGAATTAAAAAACATTCAATGGCCTTACACACGAATTAGGATTAAAATTAAACGCGAAAAATCGCATTGTAATCAAACTAACGTCATTGGATTATTGCACGTTCATAGTAAAAGTTGTATATGCGTAAAAATAAAAACGGTAGTAAGAACATTGACTTTGAGTTAATGTTCAAATAAAAGCAATATTTTCTTAGTCAAACAGCACGTGAGTTTCTGCCTCTGTTAACGAAACACGTGAATAGATAATTTGATAAACAGTAAATTGGTCTGAACTTAATATTATAAGAATAAAAAGTATTGTTAAATATTGCGTTAAAATATATTTTTAAACGTTAATAACAATCAGAGAAAATACTTTATACCAATGCAATTAATATCATTAAAAATCAAATTTTCTGCTCTTTAAGATGGCGTAACAATTTTTTTCTTGCAATATATATTTCAGAAGTTATTGGCAAAAACCGTCTAAGCATTAGGTTTAACAGCGGCTAATTTTCGTTATTTAATTAAATATCTTAAGAACTAATTAACTCTGAAATTTGAAAATAGCACCGTTGACCTAGAAATGTGCTCTAGAATGTCCTGTGCAAATTTCATGTCGCTACGGTACACCGTTTAGGAGGAATTCTTGTGACCGACAGACAGACGAACGGACAGACAGATACATGTATTTTCTGCTTTATATTATACATTACTAATTGATATTCCCGGTGTTGCTCGGGATGAAAATATTTTCAAGTCTAATTACTCTTAATATTTAATTTTAATAAAACATTTTTTTGCATCAGCGTCTTTCGGTTTCGATTCTCAACTCCCGTGTCATATGAACCCCTCAATTAGTTCAACCCCTTTCTTCATTTTGACTTCGGAATTTCAACCACCTGACGCGAGTCTAACAATCGTTGATACTCAATTTTTTCTTCCTCATGATTGCTCCGGCGGAAGCTCTTTCACATCGCGGATTTTATTACCATTACCCGAAGAACCATACTCTTATTTTTTATAGTCTCTGTGACTGATCAGAATAGCACCGCAGATTCTATTTCTCCTAAGGTTCTCTCCTTTCGGTAGCAACCGAATGGATAAATTTAAACGCTCATTGGGATTATTTAAAAATTTGCAAAAAATAAATGAAGCATCACATTGAGAGAATAAATAACTGACGTCATTTTATTTCTGCGCAAACAAATTGAAAGATATACACGCTACGAAATAAAAGTGGAAGCAAAAATTTTGCCATTCTGTAAAGATTCAAAGACAGCAATATTTTTATCATTACTTTCACAGTGGAAAAAACATGGGAATGAAGGATTTGATAAAACAATAAATCGGTTTGAATTTAATTTCAATAATATAAAGCATTATTACAGAATGTATTTGAAATGAATTTCGAAATGTTTATTAAAATTTGGGGAAAAGAACGTATGCTATTTAAAATAAATTCAGTAAAAAGAAATATTTCTGCTCTTTTAAGATAGTACATAAATCAACTTCTTGCAATTTATATTTCAGAAAATTGGAAAAAGCAAAAAGTGAGAAAATTTGCTTATTTTTTGTTATTTAATTAAATATTTCTAGAAGCAATTTTTTTTGAAAATTAAGAGAAGAACAATTGATCTAGAAATGGGTGTCAGACTGGGATGTGTAAATTTAATCTCGATACTATTCATCGTTTGGGAAGAATTCTTTTGACAGATAGACCGGTAAAAAACAACTTTTTTTCTTCCTCATTCCTCTCCCTTTGATAGGAACCGGACTAAGTAACCTTGAAAGACTTAGAACATTCATAAGGATAATAAAAAATGAGAAAATTAAACTAAATATCTCATAGAAAGAGTAAGTAATCCAATTGCAGAGTAATTGGATAACTGTGCAACCATATAAAGTATATGCTATTTAGTATATGCTACGACGTAATACCGGAAATGAAAAGTCTGCCTTGGGAATAAAAATGTCCAAAGAAAACAATATTTTCTTATATTAACTTTAACAGTGGAAAATACACGTGAATGAAGGATTTGATAAACAATAAATTGGCTTGAATTTAATTTTATAATAATTGAAATTTTTGTTCAAAATTCCATTAAAATTAAATTTTGAAACGTTAAATATAATTAGAGAAAAATTGTACTGCAATGGAATAACTATCATAAAAAGTATAAGTTTTTGCACTTAAAATGGTATACAAATAATTGACGTGGAATAAATATTTCAGATGTTATTTACGACAAACGTCTAAACATTAAGCTTAACAGCGGCTAATTTTCGTTATGTAATTAAATATAATAAAAATTAATTAATTTAGAAAGTTGAAACTAGCACAGTTGAGCTGGAAATACACCCCAAATGTCTTGTAGAAATTTAATGTCGCTGCAATTTTACAGTTTTGGAGAAAATCTTGTGACCGACAGGGTATGTATTTGCTATTTTATAATGTAGATTATGAAACTATCCATATAGTAACTGTTTGCGTAATTAAAAGTTCCTGAACGAGATTTAGCTAGAACATTGCTATTTATGTTTGCGCTTAGTGTCCCGTTTAAAATTTCCTCCTTTTTACTTAGAAATAAATCAAGAGGCAATATGAAAATTTACATATCGAGACCCTTGGAATTTAATAAAAAATAATTAAAAAAACAGCGTTATTGTTCTTTAAAATTTAGAAAATTAATTTTATATTCATGGACACCTATGCTGATATGAGTAGACTGCAAAAGAAATAAAGTCACGGATAGAAAGAACACGTCTCAGAAGCAACAAATATCACACGAATACAATTATGCATGCATTTTTGGGTGCATCGCAAGCTGGATAAGATAGATAGTGCAGACTTCATTTTTTTTTGTCTCGTACAGCAGCGATTGTTTCTGTGTCAATGGACTATCTCGACCGTCCATCGGGTTGACATGAAATTCTATTGTATTCAAACGAACGGTGGCGAGTTCGAAAGCAATTAAATTCTAGTCTGAATGAGTGCTATATTGAATACGAGGATGGATGCAAAAAAAAGTTTACAAGGGTAATAAAAAAATTATTTATTGATATTGGACAGAAAATACCAGGGGGGGGGGTGAAGAGGCATACTTGCCGATCACTGTTCTACATAATCACCAAATCTCTTTAGGCATTGATTTGAACGCAGGACTAATTTGGTTAACCCGGCTTGGCAGGAATCACGTCCTTTCCATTAAGCCAGTTCTCAACAACTGTTTTCACATAACTCTCCGAAGACAACCTTGTTACAGATGTGTTCCTTAAATTTTGGAAAAAAGAATTAATAATTCGGCTATAGTGCAGTTATCCGACGCAAACGTCCTGACATGTTGAGTGATGGTGTCATCCTCCTGCATGGCAATAATCATACTGCTCGCAAAACTCAAGAATTGCTCAAAAGTTGAAGTGATATGTCTGGAGCCATCCCCTTGCAGCTCAGATTCGGCAACCAATCTGGGTTCCAAACACTTATCTGGAACATGGTTTTCTCTTCAGCGAGTGATGTGAAAACACTTGCCTAGAACTGTCTCAATGGACAGGACGTGATTTCTGCCAAGCCGGATTGAACAATTTAATCCTTCCTTTATATAATTGCCTAAAGAGATTTGGTGATTATGTCGAACAGTGATCGGCAAGTATGTCTCTTAATCCTCTTTTGTATTTTCTGTCCAATATCAATAAATAATTTTTTATCACCTTTCTAAACTTTTTTTGGATCCGTCATCGTAGAAAGAGTTCTCGCGGTAGCCCCTCAAGAGGTCGATGTTGTTTATCTACGGTTCAAGGAATATAAAAAATGCACTATTGTATAACAAAGCATTAAGGTATCCGACTACGTTGAAAATCCATTTTCAACCGAAAATCACAATTTTTTTTCAATGTCTTGTCTGAAAGTCAATTCTTTTAAGTTTACAAAACAGATTTTATTTTACATCTCTGATGATCAGAAGTGAAATTAAAGACATTTTAGTAGAACATAACAGCTGAAAATGGATTAGTGAACAATGCGATAAAAAAGAAATTTTCATTGTTTTTACTTAAAATATTTAACTTTTATTTTTTATTTTTGTTTTGTACAATTCTCCATATACCAGATACTATTTTGGAAGATTTTAAGTTTGAATTTCTTTGCTTTCTATGAGATTGTTGCAAATTTAGTCAATTTTCAATAATTGAAGTATCTTGATTTTCCATTAATGATGTGATTTTGATAATGAACGTACGAAAAGCACATAAATTTTACTTACAACCAATATTAATCACTAAAAGTATCTCTAGATCAGCTAGCATGCATAAAAAAGTCAGTTGACTGAAAAAAATATTCAAATCTGTCGACGAAGACTTAGTGGTAGAAAACAATAATGGCTCATGAGGCTCAAGTAAAAGACAAAGAAAAAATTTCCAGAACTGAAAATCTAAAAAAATGAACTAATCTGGCGAAAAGGAAGGGCTAGTCTACAAAACTGGGGAGTATTGAAGATAAATTCTTTTTTCTTCTCATAGTAACTTACACGATAACTCAAATTCAATTTAAAATATCAGCCTGAAATTTGGCATATATATTATTTATGATACTGTCTAGGTAATGAACCGAAATATAAGGACGATAATGTTCCATTAAAAAGTTATGTAGCTTTTGAGTTTTGAAAAAAGGCCAAAATTCTTTAAAAAAATCATGATTTTACACTTAAACTCTTATAATTTACATGTTTTTGGAGACAGTGCAAAACTTTTGCTTCAGGACCTAGCCAATAGTTGAGTGATTACATGTACAAAAGCATTTTACATTCTAGTCACATGTTTTTGAACGAGAATGTTTGGGAAAAGGTCAAATTTAGTCCAAAAAATTTTAAGTTTTTTCAAATAATTAAAAAAATATTTAATTAATATAACTTTTTCTAAGATTTATTAAGTTTTAACATAAATGTCATATAAAAATATAAAAATATTGCTTGAAATATCATTATTTAAAAAAAGGCCCCGAACGAATGAAGGGTAAAAAATAATCTCTAAGAATAAAATGATATAAAAATTAAAAATAAATAAAAAATTTAAAAAATATTTTTTTTATATTAAAAAAAGAAGAACGATTGTTTCACACCCTTTTTTTCTTTTCTTCCTCCTCCCTTTTCCTCCATTATCCTTTTCTTTCCTCTTTCTCCATTTTTTGATGATTGAAAAAAACCCTTCTAAATCAAAGGAGAAAAAAATGGATAAAAGGGGAAGTAAGTTTAAAAGGGTCTCTACCATTTAAGAGTCAAATCAGAAATTAAAACAATTAAAAAGAATTAGCATTGTAATTCAAGGACAGAATTTGATAGAGTACCTCGAGTTGGGCTTAAAAGTCAAGTTTCACGCCAATTCGATCAGAAATATCCGAGTTAATATGCAAAAAGTACTATTACAGGCGAAAGTACTATTACTTGAAAGCCTCAGATGAACAGAATTTGGTGTTCAAAGAATTGACCACGTGCTCGAAAAGGGGTCTTTTGGAAGGAGACAAGAATATCAAAATAACAGGGCTTCATATTCTTAAAAAATAAAAGTACGGGTTCCTACGCTAAAGCAAACTTCAAACAGTCCTATATCCGCTAATAAATTAACCAACAATCCGTGTGTCTGAGAAATAACTTGATTGTTTAAAATAATAATAACAAAAATACGAAAAGGTAAAACGAAGTGCTGTTTGCGACAAATAATGAAGAAACATAAAATTTTTTTATTACAACACCTTGGATGTAGCTCAATGAAAACACATTGCATGTTCCTGGAAAGTTTCATCACCATAAATTTAGGATATGGGGCTCTGAAAAACCAAATATTTCAGTCGAACATGAACAAAACGACTCCAAATTTAATACATGCTGTAGAAAAAAGAAGAATAGCCGTCGATTAAACCATCAGGTTAAAGATTATCAGGTATTAAATGTGGGGCATCTAGTTGATTTTCGACTGAAATGTTTGGATTCTCAGAATCGGTATCCTAAAGTTATGGCGATGAAATTTTGCAATCACATGGAATGTACTCACAATAAGCATCGCACATTGAAGCTACTGTAAAAAAGAAACTGTTCGATTTTTTTTGCCGGAAACTGCATTCCTTTTCACATTTTCATATTTTTATTATTAATGTTTAGAATAATAAAAATCGAACTCTTTCCTTTAGTCTTTCTAGGACATGTTTTATTTCAACTCTAACACAGAACTGAAGCAAGAGCATTTATAAATATTTTTTAAAAAATACATAATCAATAAATATTCACGGTACTTAAAACTTTAAACAGACCGAAAGAGTTCATTCTGAAAATAAAACTCCTGAACGTGCACCGCTGCACAGTAAAAATGAATTCATATTACGTTTAGTTTAGCTTATTTATATTGACGCCCCGTTTTGAAGCAATACGAGGGCTACTTTGGGACGGATCACCTAATTTTGAAACGCGGTCAGATGACGAGGACACCGCCTGAGCTCGCACCCCAACTCTCCAAACTTCTGCACCACATCTACGGGAGGAAGTGACACCCTGCTTATGATTTAACTCGCAGCGAATTCATCTTAAGAAATTCGTGTGAAATTTCAAGTCACCAAAATTAAAAAGAGAGAGTGAGAACGGGTCAAATAAACTTGATGAAAACAGATTTAGAAGCACACTTTCATTGGTGTGCTAAAAATGTTACATTTTTTAAATGTAAATCAATTCAATATTTTTGCCATTAATTTATAATTTTTTGTTATAAAAAGTATGGAATCAAAATTTAGTTAAATTGATAACAAACAATAAAGTTCTGAAAAAATTAAAACAGCATATTTTCACCTAGAACACACAAGTGTATAAATTGCCCGTCCTCTAACAATTGACGAAGTGACGATTAATTCACAACATGAAACAAATCAAGTTAAATAAAATCGCAAATTGAATGAAAAAAGAGCAAAAAAGTTGTAAAACATTTTATTTAGAAAGAAATTTTTGAAATTCAAGTTAACAATCATAAATTTTAAGATATACTATTTTGCAGTATACAGTTTTAAAATGTACAATAGATTGATATACATTTTTTATCTGCCTTGAACCTCTGGGTAAGCTGTTTTGGTGTAATAAATGAAAACATAATTTTTTTGGAAAATTATTCAAATTATTTCTTTTCCAAGAATCCTTCAACTTTTTAATTGAAATCTCTCCTAGGAGGCTCAGAAATGAAATGAATCCTATAAAAAACAGAAAAATAATATAAAATAAGTACAAATTATAGTGTAATATTGCGAATATCAAAATGTCAATTTGAAGCTTTTAGAAATGCTTCTTGAAATTTTAATTTAGGTAATTTGAAATACAATTGATCTTTCATTTATAACTTTAAATTTATTTCGGTTTTTTAAAATTACCTATAAAAGTTAATGGTGCTTGCATTTTATGCCACGAAAATTCCTTCTTAATGTTTCTGAATATAATATTTTTGAACATTCTGTACATTTGTCTACCCATAGTTTCAAAAGGAGTGCATTCAGTGTTTAGGTGCTGTAACAATTGAGAGACAAAGTTTAAATACGAAAGAATAAAAATCTAGTTGAAATAATACTTTGAACTTGGATGAAGTTGATACTGTTTAATGTGCTGAAAAATTTTAAAATATCTATGGTTTTATTTTATTTGTTTTCCTCTCTAAAGAATTCGTGGCGAAAATAATTTCAAAATCTATGAAATACTTTCTTGCTAACATTAATAAAACGATGAAAATTTTTGATCATTTCTTAGTCAATCATCAGTGTTCACAATTTTGTTCTAAGGGAATCAATGTAAGTTACGAAAAAAAATATTTGCTTTCAATGAATGGAGTTAATACTTCAGAGTTCACATTAGTACGAAGGAAGTGAAGCATTTCATCTAAAATGCATCTAAATATTGAATATGAGATTTAATATTTTGCTTCGTACTAGGACTAACGTTTTCCACAAATATTTTGGGTGGAAATATGCATTTTTATTAAGATGTTGGCTTTAATGCAAAATGGAAAGAACTTTATCAAAGAAAAACGCTTTTCAAGTATCTGCTTAACTTTTATAAGTCTATAAAAGAATAAACTTTAAAAATTCGCTGGTAAAATTTGAAAGCTATATCACATTGCGTGCTGTGATCTTTCAGCATAAAGAGTTTTCAGCTTAAATTTCTTAGCTTAATTCCTAATATAACTAAAAATTAGGAAGTCTTATTGTATAGCGAATTTATATTTTTTCAGTAGAAATTTCAATTCACCTTTCATAATGATAAGGAAATCAAGAGAAAATAGAAAATGGTAATAAAAAATTAATTGGAACTGAAAAAAATTGGGAAAAACTGAATTCAAGGTCATATAAGAACTATCACCATTATAACTGAATGATAAGATAACTGCAGTTATCAGATTAAAATAATAATCTTTTCTCGGAAAGTCAAATGTTCTTAAAAATATTTTTTAAGAACATATGATCCTTAAATGTCGGAAAAATTGATGCTGAGATTAAAATTTTAGTATATGCACAATCAAATCATTAACCGTTGGGATAGAAAAAGTATATAATATTTTTTGAATATCACGGGATATTTTCATCCTGGTGAATATTATTCCAGGATATCCCTTCCAATTTTCCCAACCAAGCTGGAGTGAATTTTATTTTTTTAGTCTCCCTGATGAAGTACATTAAGCACGATGTAGCAATCTTTTAAAATTCATATATGTGCAGAGTGATTCAGAATAACATACATTATACTCTACCAATCTTAATTGGCATTAGTAAAAATTAGGAGAAAGTAGTTCTCTTATCTTTCTATAGATGGCACTTTTTTCCAAAAGAATTAAATTAAATTTGTAAAAACTTTTTAACATGAAATCTAAAGAAAAATAAACATATTTATAAATCCTTTTAATTTGGACTATTATTTTCTATTTAATAAATACTTCAAAATTTGTGCGTATTTTGTAATTTTATGCGGAGAGAAATTACTCTTATTTGCTTAGACACGCATAATATTCGTTTAAGCAACGCAGCATACAGTTGCCTGTCAGCAATCTGTGTGTACTGATATTGTATTATCACTAACAGGTGTGAAGATCTTACAAAAACATACATTGATGGTGGAGCTGTTTTAAGAATGTAAAGGTGATATGATGGCAACCGTGTATTTTTTCAAGTTAAAATTGACTGCTTAGACGTAGGTTATCACAAGTTGATTCAGTTTTATTTAAGGGGAGTCAGTACCCTATATACGTTCAAACATTCGATTTTTTTTATTTTTAGATATTTGAAATCTTTATTTCAAAACCTTTCCAACGATACAAGTCTTTTGCTCGTATTCGTATTAGAAGTAAGTTACAATGAACTTTAAAAAAATGTAAACAGACCTTTAAATGGCGTGCCACGCCCACTTTGACAGATGAAAAATGTAAACATTGGGCATTTAACCCAATGCTTCATTTGCAAAGCCTTCCGTTTTATTTATTATTTCACTGCGAGCAAGCGGCAGTTTAACTGTAACTGTTCTTGCATTCTTCCTTGCCACGTTTACATATTTTGGCGCTCTTTCGTCTCGAATGAATGTGTGAAATACTTACTAAACACGTTTTTTTCTGTAAAATCGCCGAGTTCTGAAGTTGTTATTTATCATTTTGTCTACTTTTTTCAATCGTGTTATTAATATTTTCCTTTTCAGTCACTTTAGAGTATTAATTAAGTATTTTTAAAGTATTATTAAGTATTTTTAATTATGCCTCGGTCCACGAGAATTTTTAAGAAAAGGTCAGGTAAGATCTACAAAAAATCCGAAAAGGCTGTGACTCAGGTTGAAAACCTTTCACCAAATGAACAACAAACTTGTGCTAAAGAAAGAAAAATTCATAATATAGATGATTCTTTTTCAGCTGAAAATACAGGTAAAGGTGTTTTAAATTCTATTATAGACGTGAATATTCTTGCAGGTGTATTTAAAAATTTGTAAATTGCAAAAATTGTAATAGTGGTTTGGAACTGCAGGTGTTGAAAAGCACTTCTGGTCTTGCAGTTTCTTTTATTTTGAATTCTTTTTAGTGTGAGTATACTCATGAATTCAGTTCATCTGAATTTCATGAAGGAACACAGATTGCTACTGTTAATACCAGGTATGTATATGCGTTGCGTTCCATTGGTAAAGGAGCTGAAGCTGGTCGAATGTTTTTGCGGTGATGAATCTTCCACAGCCCCTACAAGATTCCAAGAGTACAATAAAAGACTTCTAAATGTGAATAGGACAGTTTGGGAGTCAACAATGCAGAAAGCTGCGAAAGAAGAACAACAATGATAATAATATTGCTGTGGCTGTTGACGGAACTTGGCAGAAGCGAGGTTACACGTCACACAATGGTGTAGTAAACGTTACCAGTATGGACACTGGTAAAGTAATAGACGTAGATGTGATAAGCAAATACTGTGATTGCAAAAACAAGAAAAATCATGATACAAGCTGCAAAAGTAACTTTCGTGGATCCAGCGGTATGATGGAGGTGAAAGGTGCGTGTAACATATTCAAACGCTCTTTGACATTCCATAATGCACGCTACACGAAATACTTGGGAGACGGAGACTCAAAAGCATTTGAAGCGATAGCAAAAGAAAATATTTATGGAGATGAGTTTCAGGTTGAAAAATTGGAATGTATTGACCATGTCATGAAACGCATGGGGTCGAGACTTCGAAGAGTGAAAGAAAAGATGAAAGGGCAAGTTTTATCTGATGATAAACGCATTTCGGGAAAAAATCGTTTGACTGACAGTCAAATCGATAAGATACAAAACTACTATGGTTTAGCCATCCGTCGAAACCTCAACAGTGTTCATGCTATGCGCCAAGACATTTGGGCAATTTTTATGCACAAATTGTCCACTGATGAAAAACCACAACATGGTTTTTGCCCTATTGGTGAGGATTCATGGTGAGGGTTCAAAAAGGCTGAAGCCACAGGGAGTACATACAAGCATAAAAATAATCTACCTGTAGCCGTAGTTGAAGCCCTGCTTCCTGTATTTAGGGATCTATGCCATCCTGATTTGTTGAAGAAGTGTGTGCATGCGAACACACAAAATCCAAATGAAAGTGTGAATAACGTCATTTGGTCACGTGTTCCCAAATCAACATTTGTCCAAATTGAAGCACTTTAACTTGGTGTGTATGATGCTGTATGCACTTTTAATGAGGGAAATTCAGCAAGATTGCAGTTTCTTAAAAATTTAGGTATAGAACCTGGAGAATATACGTTACATGCTTTGAAGTGTCTCGACAAAGAAAAACTTTTGAGGGCAAAATATGCCTTTTCCCAACAATCAAAAGAAAGAAGGAAGGCAAAACGGTATAAAAGAAGAAAAGAACAAAACTAACGCACAGATTGCTGGCTATGGGGCAGGGATGTTTTAATAAGGTAAGATTTATCTCTTTTATTTTTAAAACTGTATAAACATTTTTCTCAAAAACTGCATAACATATACTCTTTAAATTTTTACCACCTTTTTCTATATGTATAAATGTATATACTAAGCAAACTTTTTTCTATTATATCAAAAATATTTTTGCTGATCGCGTGTTGCAAAACGGCAATTTTTGAAAAATTCATAGTGAAAATCTGCTAATTTTTTTTAAAAAAAACTATATTAATGTAAGAAGTTTGCTCAGTATAAAGATAAATGTCTACTTAAACTGTATAAACAAATGAAAACTTGTATATGTAGTAGATCATTAGAAAATGTGCATTAATTTATTCAACGCAATGTTATCCTATTGAGGTTGTATGTTGTTTTGAGGGCAAAATATGTCTTTTCTCTGTAATTAATAGAAAGGAGGGTTAAAATAGTTATATAAGACAAAGATGAAAGTTAAAGGTTAAAAAATGCATAGATTGCATTCTAGTATGCTGAAATCTTTTGATTAGGCAATGTTTTTACCTTTAATTTGATTTATCTCAAAATGGTATTTTTGAAACTGCGTGTACCTTTTTCTCAAATTCTATTGCATGTAGGCTTTTGAAATTTTTATCACACATGCTTTTCATATAAATGTATATACTGAGTGGATTTGCTTCTATTATTTCAAAAATATTTCTTAATATTGCTGATTGCGTGTAAGAAAACGACAATTTTTGACAAATTCATCGTGACATATAGTTAAAAATTAAAAAAAAAACGAAGCTATATTAATGTAAAAAATCCGCTCAGTATAAAGATAAATGTGTGCTTAAACTGTATAAAAAATTTCAAACATGTATCTATTATACATTTTGAGAAAAAGGTACCTAAAAATGGCCAATTTAACATTAGCGGTATAGGGGGTACCGACTCCCCTTAAAAAAATTTCCCCCATGGGAAATTTTGAATAATAGATGAAATTTTAGGCTTTAATGAATCCTGTTAATCCAGTCCAAACAATGAGTTTGACGTATGTCATCCTAGGTCTGCTCTAAAAAATCCACTATCTGTGTCCAGTATTAAACCGTGTTCGTCTATAACGTCCTTTCATATTGTCGTGTAATAAGCATCATCACCTACATCGATTTTTCAAAGTTTCTAAAAGGGAAAGAAAGAGATTTTTGATAACCAATAATGTATTCTGAATTTTGTTTACACCTGGTCGGACAATTTGGTCTTATGTTCATCACGTTATCGAAATATGGAATGAAAAGGATTATCACATCAGTTTCTTTCATGCAAAAAGTTCTTAACTACTTTTAATAATCTTTATGTAGGCGTAGTTAAAAAATGAAATTGCTAAATTTATTCATAGCTTCTTGATTGAAGGGATAAACATGTTAAGTGACATAGTTGAAAAATTGAGATTATTGGGCAAAAGAACATGTTAAAGTCTAATTTAAATATAGGAAGTTCATTAAATTTGTAAAGTAAAAAAAATAACGAAGTTTTAAGTGGATGAACGGTCTCTTGCTACTTCGTAGTGGAAGAACATGTTAAGGGCGCTTAACATCTTCTTCCATGAGTAACTTGTTAAACTTAAGTAAAATAACATCTGCTTCCATTGAAACGGAATCGCTTTCAGCACGAGAAATAGTACTAATGCAGATTAAAATATTGACAATATTATTCGGAAATAGAAAAAGTTTTCGCAGTAAATCTTTCCAATTTTCTATCTGATCTTCATCGCGAGTCATACAACAAGCTGAACTGCATTGCATTCCAAAGAAAAGAGAAATTAACGGTAAGTAAAAGAACTTTTTGAAAAGTGTCAATTTTTTTAAAAAAATGTTTTATTTCAACATTGCTGATGCAATTACTTCTTATGAAATTGAACCAGGAGATAACTATTCTTTTTTTTATTTAAAAAGTTTTCACTGCTCATTTAAATTAGTTGGTTTAGCTATTATACTATTTGTGTTTGTGCTTTTGCTTTTTAAACACTTTTATTTAGCTCGACCTGTTTCGTGTATGTTAATAAGAATATTAAAAAGATCTTTCGTTTTATTAAAACCTCAACTACCTATATAACATTCATTTTTATGATCCCAAGACATTGATAAGAACGCTTTGATGACAGCTTTACAGACACCACTAAACTCTTCAGTGCAAAAAAGTATTAAGCAGGAACTTCGTGGAAAACGAAATATTTTTATAAAAGTACATCAAGTTAAGAGAATATTATTAAATAATTATTTCTGATAAATTCATTTTTTAAAAAACTACATTTTCATTATTGCGCTAAAAAGTAGATTTCCTTATTCAGTAAAACATGTCTATAATGATATTGTAGAGACCTAAAAAATATACTGCTATAGACAGTTTGAGAAATTACGCTTCTAATATTTATGCGCGTGTGGATGCATTAATACACTAACATATTTTATTTCGCTTATTTTTTCATCTTACAAATAATCGCTGATATAAAATTGTATTTTATAAACATATAAAATATACAATTTTATATACGAATACCAAATTTATATTAAAACCTTCTTAAAGGATTTCGAAATGAAATTTTTAGTTGAAAACTTTGTCAGAATCTTCATTTGCAGCACCTTTAAGTAGCTTTCGTTTGCTATCAAGTTAACTGTTTTCCACAGCATCTTCAATGTCTTTTCCGTCTTTTTCTTCTTTTTTTTCCGAAAAAAAATAGCTATTGTCGATTACAAATTCCCAAATTTTTCGCAGCATCAACTTGCTTTAGTTCTTGATCGATTTCCGAAATTAGTTGCAGTTTTTCTTTCAATTCCGATGTTTTACGCCGCAATGATTCAAAGTGTTAACACATCAAAAGCGAATTTCAAGGAACAAATGGTCAGTTTGAAGTGCGAAAGCCGAATGAACAGATTAATGCACACCAGGAGTCAGAGACATCAAACATTCTATGCACATTCCAATCATTACCCCCCGTATCGCCAGCTACAATAAGAGGCTCCGTTTTCTAGTCCTCTCCCCCCAATTCCCCTGTTATCTGACATTCTTGACAATAGGGTATCGTTTCCCAACGGGAAAAATCGGATTTGTTCTATAACAGCTTTTTAAAGAGGCAAAGTTATCTTTATAAACAGGTTCAAAATACATTGAGTAAATAGGAATTCCGCCTGAACCATAGAAAATGTCGTTATAGGCAGATTTATAGACAGTATCGTTATACAGACGTTTCACCGCATTTATTATTTTCTAATTTTTAATCTTTTATGAAAAATTTATTATTAAAAATATTACAAGATCTTGAAATCATTTTAATCAAATTATGGTACGAAAATTTAATTAGGTAAATCAATCCATTCATGACCAAGTTCTGAAAATATTAAAATAGTGCATTGTCATCAAGAATACACAATTATACAAAATTTCAAAATGCATTAGTAAGTGAATGCAAAATGAGTTTTAAAATTTCATTTTCACAAGCAGGAAACATTTTATCCTTTATAGAAATCCAAAAATTATAATGGCCTGAAGAAGTTAGGATCTACAATTCTCGTGTTACACATGGGTTACGGTAACGGCCTTCTCGAAGTCTATATATAATAATAATTTCTTTGATGTAGTCATGGAGCAATAAACAAACCGAGTACTATAGAACTAATTTTCATTTATTATTCAACGTATTCAGATATGAGGAGAGTGGCGGGTCCATCTCATACGAGGTTTACAAGCCAAAACAGAACGGAAAATCCCTGCGTTCTCTTAGATAGGGGATTAACATATAGACATGTGGTAAAGTGAAGGGAATATTAGTTATTTTTAGCAAGTTACGCAAGTGTTTGGGACAAAAGTTTGGCGCCGATAAAACGCTGATTCATATTTCTGTGGGCGCGCGTGGAAGCGATTAAAGTATACTTTTAGTAATAAACATGTCAAAATGCGTGATTTAATGTACCTCCAGGGCGGGAAATGAAACGAAACTGGAGTTTAAGAAAACTGATTTTGGAATGCATTATAGTCTGTGTAAATAGAATAGGCGTCTCAAGGTTACCTCTTCAACTATGAGGCAGACAGCAGCGCCATTCTTTTTTTACACTGCAGTTAAGGAGCTTCGATATCTTACAGCTTTCTCCCTCTTAGCGCCGCATTATAGTTTGTTCTCTTGCTTTCGTTCCTTGTAAACCACTTTGTTCTCGATTATAAGTTAATTCGTTCTCACAAAATAGTGCTAAAGTGTTTGTTTTTTAAGCTCTGCTATCATGAATAGCCCTGATGTCAGGAGACAATCAAAGATGGTTGTCTACAATGTGTACAGCTGCTTAAAAGAGTTGGTCTCATCTAAACCGAATGCTACGGTAAAAGAATTGTTTCTACAGACGCAGAAGTTAACTGCCGACGCTTGTGGTGTTTCCTACAAAACAGTACAGGCCAAATTGCGAAGAGACTGATATGACTGCAGCTGCTGAAATTTTGAACAATATTCCAGTTTTCGAGTCACCCAAGAAAAAAAATCCGCGAACAAAACCTATTGCAAACTTGGATGATTTCGACAAAAGCGTCGTACGCCAAACTGTCCAAGAGTTTTATGACAGAGGTGAATACACAACAGTGGCAAAAATAAGAGTTTGCTTAATAGAAAAAATTAAACTTTCTGGATGCGCAAAATCATTGTGTGTAATTTTGAAAAAATTGGGATTTTCTTACAAAAATTGCAATGATGGTCGCAAATTTTTAATGAAAAGAAACGACATTATTGTTTCTCGTATGAGGTTTTCGAGGAAAATGCACAACGTGAGAAACGATTCTTTATCCAGGCCAGTGATATACCTTGATGAAACTTGGGTAAACGCTAACCATTCGCCTAAATTTATTTGGTCAAGTTCCACTAGCCAAGGAGACTTAAAAGTTCCGTTGGGGAAAGGATCTAGATTGTTAATTTGTCATGCCGGATCTGCCGATCAAGACTTTATTCCGTGCACGCAACTTATATTCCAATCCAAAATTACAGTTGACTATCATGAGGGGATGAACATTGAAGTTTTTAAAAAGTGGTTTCTCGATTTACTAAAAGGATTGGACGAACCATGCTTCATTGTTGTGGACAATGCGAGCTATCACTCTGCATATGCAGAAAACATTCCCTCAATAAAGACAAAAAAAAAAGAAGCTGACATTGTGGTATGGCTTCGGAACAAAAATATTCCTCACAACGCCACCAAAACCAGACTAGAACTATTGAACATTGTAAAGGAGCACAAAGAAAAATACCGAGCATATGAGCTTGATCAAATAGCGTACGAAATGGGACATGAAATGGTGAGACTTCCACCGTATCACTGCCAATACAACCCACTAGAACTTATCTGGGTGCAGGTGAAATTGCATACAAAAATAAAACTTTCAAAATTAAAGATGTTAGCAAATTGCTCGCTGAAGCGCTGTTAAACGTAACAGTGGACGACAGGAAAAATATGTAAAACATGCTGAGAAGTTACAAGAAGAGGATTTCGCTAATTCAGGTACTAGAGAGGATGCAATCGAAAGAATTGTGATTAATTTACAAGATGACAGTGAAAGCAGTTTCAGCGAAACCGAAGATACAGTTTTTTAAGTTGAGAACTTTTAAAATTACAGATTTTAATGTCTTATAATCCTTTTATTTCTTTCAAAATGAAACATGCAAACAATTTACCCTGATAATTATAACTATACCTGAAAGAGTTTATATTTATTTTTTTAAATGTATGAATTTATTAAACGTGTGTATTATTAAAAGTGTATACTTATTAAACTGATATTAAATCTTTATTAATCTTTCTTAAAAATTCAAGATCTTATTTTTGTATAATAGAGTAATTATTTCTGCATCTAGTTAACCTATTTTTTATGTTTAAGTGTTTGGATATTTTTGCAAATAATTAATATCTGTAACGATAATATGTAGATTTCTGATAGTAAAATGTACAATTTTTTTTTGAAAAAGTTTGACAAAAATAGGTTTCGCATACAAAACCAAGTACTTTTAATTATTCCACAAGATTTCAGAGTAAGATTTTCATTAGTTTTTTTTTAAAATTTACCGAAGAAAATATCTCAAAAATTTAACGATTGAATAAAATTGTTTGCTTACATTGCCATTTTAAATTAATTTTTAACCACAAAAATAATTATGCTAAAATATTTATAAAGCTCTTATTGAATATCATAAAACATCATCATGATCTAAGTATATTTCAGTAACATATAAGCTTTCAAACAGTAGCAAGAATATCCAACTTCTCGTTTCTTATTCCAACTTCTTACTGAAACGTAGTTGCGTAGGGAAAAAGCAAGATTTGCCAAAACCATAGTACCGGATGAGGAGAAAGTGCGGAGAGTGGGAAAATCGCAGGACCTTGAGACGCCTATTCTATTTACACAGACTATAGCATTGTACCATAATTAAGATTATATATATATTTATATATATATAAAATGTTTTGGGATTAAATTATGATAAATTTATCTAATAAATAAAAAAATGGTTAACCTGGAGTGCGGTCTTGCTTCGTTCCTCTTAGGATCGCCAACTGTTTGCCGCCAATAGCGGCGGTGAAAGAACATTTGTTTTGGATGCGCGTTGATGGTTTCATCGGTATCATGCGCGCGTATTGATCTTTTTATCGATGTTTTGCGCATCATGGTTTATTGCGCCTAACTTTGATTGTTCTCCTCTTTGCTCTCTTTGAATCAATTGGTTGACTTAATCGAATTTGAACAATACTTCGTTTGGAATTCTTCGGTTTTTAATTTTGACATTTTTCGTCATTTCCGAACGGATTTGTTTCGACTGCCGTACTCTTCGTTCCGGTATATTTAAGTTTTGGTTTCTTCCATCGATGAAAATTAGGTATGTGAAGTTTTTAATACACTTTTCTCGTTTCTGAACAATTTCATTTACTTTCGGTTCAGCAGTGTGTATGTTATTCTGTATGTGCTTTTTTAAATGATGAAACGAAGCAACTAGGTTCCCGCTTCGCTGAATGCAAAGCTACTATGCTCCCGCTTTGCTTACAATGGAGCCGCTGATGTTTAAGTTAAAAAAATTTGCGCTGTAGCCACTTAAGATGTCTCAGGCATCCCGTGCGCAATCTCTCTTTTACAGATACCACAGCCATCGCGTGCGCAAGAAACCAATAAAAAGCTCACTTCTCATCCAAAATAGTATTTGGCGACGACAATTGAAATTGCGGAAATAAAAAATGGCACAAACCAAGTCCGCAATAAAAACTCCAAGTTTACCAAAAAATTACCAACATTTTACTAGTTTGTAATTTTTTATTCAAAAACAAGTTCGCCATGAATGAACAGTGGTATATATTCTTAAATTCTTTCACTAAAATTACGATATAACAATAGGATTAATGTTTTTATGGAATATTCTCGTAGATAACTTAAATTATAAGTATCCAATAATCCAACTTATGGTTTAACAAGATTTTTTCATGCATCATATTACATCTATCGTAGGAAGTAAGTACATATAGCAGATTCTAATATTTGTTTACCTGTAAAGGGAAATCTGCTCAAATTTTACGCATAATACTGCAACAAAGAGAACTAAAGTTATTGACGCCAAAGCATAGTAGGCGGTTGCTATCCTAACGTGCCCTGAAAGAGATTATTGATGGTAATTTGCATTTATATTCGAAGAATTATTCAGATAGAAAAATGTACTACTAATAAAACATCTTTCTAATGTTTCTAAGCTATTCTTTCGGATTTTCATGCGTCTTCACTTTTCTTTTTAACATTTAGGGAAGAGTCGCCGAATGTGGACCAGTGCCTAGACAGAATACTATCACAACTTCAATTCTTTTAAATATTTGGACCGTAAAATAGGCAAATTGTTGTAGGAGATGTAATTGGGATGTATATACGTGGTTACAGTTAAAGAAAAAATGTTTAGACTTAGGTATCAACAAATAATTCTTTTAAAAAAAAGACATAAAGCCCTTACGCTGTTCTAAATTAAATAGGAGAACGTGATATTTTATCCTGAGATAGGAAGTTTCATTAACTTCAATCTACGACTGCCATTTTATGAAAATAATTTTAAATTAAGGTAAGGATTAATTAAGGAATTTTTTGTTGTTGTCCAAAAGCTACCTAGATTGAATCATAAACGGTTACCTAAATTGGACAATTTAAATCAATGGGGCCATTATTTTAAACTACAGGAATAGCCATGAAAGCAGTTGGCATCACAAGCAGTCCTCATAAATTTGAATCATAATAAATTGCTGCAAAAAGAGGAAAAAACCAGCGGGAGTGGTCTCCCCTAAACTTTCTAGTATACTTTCTAATAAAGGTGTTCTACCAGCCCCCTCGCCTAAAAATTGCAGAGAGCCACAAGTGTTATTGATATTGTCTTCGCAGAAAGCTGCAATGCGCAAGGGTCAAGAATGCAAGCAAGATAAAATTCGCCAAGTCAGTAAAATAGCGCCAAGTACACAAAATACGCGCCGATACACAATATGGCGCGTATTTTTGCGTCATAGTAAGATAAAGAAAACGGAATATGCAATTTCTACGCCTTTTTTTAACCGATTGTAACCAAAATTGGACACAAGTCTACAATTCAGGTTAGAAAACCACACACCAAACTTCATTTATCTAAATCTTTGTGTTAATGAGTTATGGTGTACACACGTATGCGATTATACAGACCGACAGACAGTCGCCCCTTTCACCCCTTTGACAGATTTGGTCAAAAATTTGATACAGACCTACATTTTTGATGATTAAAATGTGTACCAAATTTTATCTTTTTAGCTATTTAAGTTTTTGACCTATAGTTTTAACAGGAACACGGGCAGACAGACAGATTTCCCTTGACGCATTTTGTCCAACATTTGATAGAAACTTACACCAAATTTCATCCCTGTAGCTTTAATAGTTTTCGAGTTATCGTGTTCACAGACAGACACAATTCCAAAATTGTGTTTTTTGGAGTCAGGGAGGTCCAAAACTTGGAGATTCATCAAAATCTCGAGTTCGAATTTTTTGAAGGTTACAATACTTTCTCTTTGTATACTTCGTATACGAGAAAGTAAAAAAAGTTAAAAGAGAAAAGGAAGAAAACTATAAAAGGACTCTAAAGCAATCAAATGATGCATCAGTGTCTATAAAAACTAATGATACGAATAATTTGTGTCATGTGAGAGGTTAAAAAGGGAGAAGCGGAAGTGATACAGTGCATAAAATGTCATACTTGAGTTTTAAGCATTGTGTGAAGTTGAGAAATAAAAAATATTTTTGCCTTAATTATTCTTAATAAATTGGTAGTCCAATCTTGGCATTCAGGGGTCCTGTCTAGGCAACCGGTTTCATAGAATAGACAGATGACGCAAATTCAAACGAAATTTGGGCAATAGACCTATAATTAATATTAGCAAATCGTCATAACAAATTAATTTATTTTATCTGGGTTTGGTTTTAGATGTAATTTTACAAGTAATGCGATTATACAGACCGACAGACAGTCAACCCTTTGACGGATTTGGCCCAAAAATCTTATAATGGGCTTATATTCTCATGATGATAAAACCAAAATTGGAATTATTCATCTAGCTATTCAAGTTTCTTTCAGTTATAGTGTTCACATGACTGCGGACAGACAGATCTGTGGACTGATTTTGTCCAAAATTTGATGAAACTTAAACATTTCAGAACCACATACTATTCATCCCTGTATTTATAATAGTTGTTAGTGTCTGGCGACAATCAGACAGACATAATTCCAAAATTGTGTTCTTTTCGGAGCTCAGGGAGGTTTAAAACTGGAGATTCAGTCAAAATCTGAGTTCGAATTTTTGAGATTAAATTTTTCTCTTGTATACCTCTAAAATGAGTAAAAACTCTAACTCGGCTTAAATGAAAAAAAAAATGTAAGTTTAATTTCCCTTACACCTCAAGTTTGCTTACAAAAATCAATTTTGCCAAATTTATCTTTTTTTTTTTTCAAATTCTAATTTTTTTAAATTAAATTATTTGTGCAAGTTACAAGAGATTTTCGAAATAAAGTGATTTTAATATCTTAATGTAAAGCATCACTCATACTCCCTTCCTGTCAGCAAAAAAAAATAAGCAACGTATATCCTCCCCTTGGGTGCTTACGTATTATTTGAACTGTCCCTAAATTTAATTTGAAAAATTTATATTCTTGGATGCTGTAGTACCTGGACAATAGTATCAAAGTTTCAAATTTTGTAGAATTTTAACTCAGTTTATTATAATAGAAGATAATCTCCTATGTACTAAATAAAGGTATATGAATAAGCTATTTCTTCCACAATATTTAGCGTAATAATGTAACCTTATTTGAGAATTATTAAACTGTTCTCTTAAAACCACATGTAACGAGTTTCATTACAAAAAGGCTTTGTAGCATATTATTTTATTTTAAATATTATTCAGGGTTAAGAAGGTTATTTATAATCCTTCATATATTGATTATCGTTGCCATTTGGAATATAGGTATCATTATGTGACCATCTATAATAAGTGTTGCGTGCATACAAAACGGATTAATCCAGTTAAGCGCTGTTTATATTTTAGATCAAATTTTCTACCTTACCGAATACTAAAATCAAGAAACAATATGAAAAGTTTTATAAAGTCAATAGAGATTAGTAAATAAATACATATAAATGGCATTGTTGTTGATCTTAAAATTTGAAAATTATTTTTACATTCGTAGACTAATATAATTGACGTGTAGACTGAAAAATAAATTGAAGCCGAAGAATATAAAAAAGACAACTAATACGGCAGCCAATATCTAAAAATACAACTATTAATAAATGATCAAAATAAATTGAAGTCACAGACACTAAAGAATATCAGCTTTCATGCAACTTCTAATGATGTTCATATTTTAGAACATAAAAAAATAAGTAATATAGCGTTCATTTTCGGCCCAACGGTCTAGCATTTGTCTGGTGTAACGGCGTTTATTTTGTCATCTTGCGTTATGGACACGGGCAATATGCAGAATGAGGCGAATTGAAGATATTCAGTCATCAGATGGGATCTTCCGAAAGCAATAATTATTCCAGGCCCAGATAAATACCCCAGAATTCCCCCACCAGTTTGAATAGGTTCCTACATTGAATAGACTTGCGGTTATCCCTCTCC
Organism: Araneus ventricosus; assembly: GCA_013235015.1. Classification (NCBI taxonomy): domain Eukaryota; kingdom Metazoa; phylum Arthropoda; class Arachnida; order Araneae; family Araneidae; genus Araneus; species Araneus ventricosus. The sequence continues at coordinate 43,352 of BGPR01012154.1, forward strand.
ATGGGGGAGCACTGTTCCTCACCTGAGGGGGAAGAGACTGATCTGCAGCGCTTGGAACATTTTCTGCTGGGAGAAGGCACTTTTAAAACAGGATAAAGGTCCGCTCGCTTGGAATCCTCACAAAGAAGCACTGAACCACTCAGGAGGGTTAAACTTTAATCTTCGAGTGGTATTCCGAGAGAATGCAATTGGGATGAATTTTTGGGTGTTCATGGTATCGATATTCACCTTACTTAAAATTCAATGTTACTTGCTCAGCATTCAAATTTAAAAACATCAGTATGGTCCAGAATGGGGTACTTAGTTTTGGATTTGCCTATTTCTGTACGAACGATGCTTTGCAATTTCATATCACGTATTTTGAGTGCTTCCAACGTTCAAACACTGCTGTTCGATTTCCTGAATTTGGTATTTGGTATGAGGTTTCCTGAAGCTACAAAAAATATAGTATATATAATTTTGGCGTTTTATAGTTTCTTGCATTAGTCTCCAGGACGGCGACCATTTTTCTTATTTCAAATGATTTGACGAGTCAATTCTGAGTTTGGCACCATTAAAAATGAATCAATATGGCAAGGCCAGATATTTTAATTGTAATTTTGTTAAAACCATACTAGCAGACATTTAATTTAAATTTTGTTAATACATTGAAGTAGAAATATACCTACTTCATTAATACTGATGCTGTTTCATTTTAGTTTTGTTAAAAAAACTGACGAAAGAAAAGATTTGTGCAACAGTATTTAAAGAAAAAAAACAGATTAAATCATAGTTTTGATAAGTTAAGACAGGTTTTTCCCGTTTTAGTTCCTAATTCAATCTTGTTTTCCTTTCCTTAAAATTTTTTTTTCAACTATTCAACCAAAATGTTAAGGAAAACAGAAGAATAAGAAGAGGTATTGAGAGTAAATTTTCTTTTACTTTTACCATCACATTTTTGGATATAACTTTATAAATAAGCTTTCCAAGAATTTTTGTGAATGAGTAAAATTTGTGCACACAGAGGGTGCACATTGGTATATAATTGGTTTACATAAATATAGCTGTGTAAGAGAGTGTGGAGAAAGTCGGGTAAGATGGCGACCTTAAACTTGGGGATTTTCCTGATCTCAATATTCGTTTCTGGAGGATTATTTTTTCGGCAAACCTTCGCAACTCTTTATTTGTAGTGATACTTTTAATTTTAATTTTAATATTTGAGACCCTAAAATTTCATTTTAGAAAAAAAAATCATTTTACGTCATCTTACCTGACTAAAAGGTGTGTTAACGAACTGATAACAATTTAATTCAAGATCCATATGATATCCAAAAAAAATATTTAGAAAACTGTTGGGACTACATCTTGACTATAACAAATTGCAATGTAAATACAAGCATAAATCGACTAAAGTACAGCACAAAAACAAATGAAATATTATGCATCGAAATTTGAGATTCAAACCTTAAAAAAAGAAACTGATTAAGCAAAAATCGCATCACCATGGCTTGGATTTTGTCTCAAATCCAGTGAATGGGGAGAGTAGAGAGAGAGAGAGCTATGCATAAAAACATTGGAATCCCACGGTTCTCACCCTTGCCTTACCGCAAATGAGGCATTCTTTATTATCGGGGTCCCCTTGGTGCAGATTTGTGTCATTGATTGATTCAGCGTCAGCGTAAGGAAATTCAAACAATGTACCCAGTCTTCTAGACTGAGAACATTAAAAGTCAAGGTGTCGCTTAGCTACTTTCTTCTTTTTTTGCCTTTCAGAAGATTTGTTGCATTTAGTCTTATAAACCAGCCTCTTTCAGTTGCTGCCAGTTTTCGTTTTTTCTTTCATTTCTTTTCCTCTTCTTGAATGAGATGTCATTTTTCACTGAGGGCCGCGAGTTAGCGCGGGTGTAGCATCGAAGAGCTCATAAATTAACGCGGGAGGGGTGCGTCAACCACCTTCCACCTAATTTGTCATTCACACGACTTCTACCCCTTTTTATTTCCAAAAATATTTGAAGGATATCAGCTCATCAGAAAAACAAAATAATCCATCATTGAAAAAAACGTTTTGATTATCTCTTTACGAAAATTACATGTATAAATAAAATATTTAATCCGTGGAATTCCCAACCTCATCAAGCAGAAACCAAAGTTGCGTAGGAACAACTCAAAACACATTACCGCGTACCCGTCAATCACATCAATAACGAGGTGGAATCTTTGGTGCATATAGGTAGCTAGTCGCTATAGGTCTCGATGATGCAGAATCGGTATCTATCTAGGTAATTTTCGAGAAAATCCGGGTCTGTCATCTTACACTCTTCGCCGTCTTAACCAATCCTTTCCCTTTATATATGGGGCAAAAGTAGTTACCTCCTCGAGATAGGTACCTCCCTCCTGTCTGATGTTAAGGGAAAATATTGTCTCTCTCAAAATGAAATATCAACATTGGATGAACCTAAATACTGTGGATGAACAAAACCCAGTTTTTTTTTCTGGAGTGAGGTCTGTTCACGCATTGCTTAAAGTCATTATAATAGGGAGAGTTGCGAATTTGGACCATCTGCACACATTTTTTATTGTAGAGTGATGGTGAAGTTATTAAAAAACATGTAGTAGAATTTTAATAGGCTTAATCTTTCAAAGTAATACTTTCAAAGTTAAC